>JAWNNQ010001247.1:0-310632 GCA_035044765.1 Leucophenga montana
TCTGTAGAAATGTCTGGCAACTCGAAATGAAAACTGTGCTAATGTTTATTCAAATTGTTTCTTTCGTTGTGGTATAATATTTTGCTATTCATTATTCACAGCCTTATAATAATCTAAATAGTGTGCACCTATTTTTTATTAAGTGGTTAAATACTTTAAAATACAATTTCTTTATTTAATTTTGTTTTATTTATATTTTCAAATATATTGCCACCAAAACTGGGATGTTGGTATTTTTTAGTTCGTTTCTTAGTAAATTTCAATTAAACTAATAAATGGCAACTCTATAACTCTATAAAGAAGAAGAAAAACTGCTTGTCATTCGTGTCGTCGTTTTCAAGAAAAATTTGCGGCAAATAACAAAAAGAAAAAATTTCTATAGTTAATTGTAGCTGCTGCAGCAGTAGAGCTTCTATTCAAAATTAATTAGCATTTATAAACAGTATAAAATATACGCGCATCAAAATGCCGACATTGGAAGTTAGCGTGAACAAAGTGATTGTGCATCCGCTTGTGCTGTTGTCGGTTGTGGATCATTTCAATCGCATGGGAAAAATTGGCAACCAGAAGCGCGTAGTCGGAGTGCTACTCGGCTGCTGGCGTTCGAAGGGTGTACTCGATGTATCCAATAGTTTTGCAGGTAAGCGCGAAGATGCACAAAAAAAAGGCTGACATGACGTATTAATTTTTTTTTTTCAGTGCCGTTCGATGAGGATGATAAGGACAAGTCGGTGTGGTTCTTGGATCACGATTATCTTGAAAATATGTATAGCATGTTCAAAAAGGTAAATGCACGTGAACGCGTTGTGGGCTGGTACCACACAGGCCCAAAACTGCATCAGAATGATATTGCTATCAATGAATTGATTCGTCGCTATTGCCCAAATTCCGTACTCGTCATTATCGACGCCAAACCGAAAGATCTCGGCTTGCCCACAGAAGCATATATTGCTGTCGAGGAAGTGCATGATGACGGCTCACCAACTAGCAAGACATTCGAGCATGTGCCCAGCGAAATCGGTGCCGAAGAGGCGGAAGAAGTCGGTGTGGAGCATTTATTGCGTGACATCAAGGACACAACCGTTGGCAGTCTGTCACAAAAGATTACAAATCAACTAATGGGGCTGAAAGGACTCAATGCACAGTTGCGTGATATTAAACAATATTTGCAACGTGTGGGCGATGGCAAGATGCCCATTAACCATCAGATTGTCTATCAACTGCAAGATATTTTCAATCTGTTGCCCGACATTACCAGCGATCAGTTCACGGATACTATGTACGTGAAGACAAACGATCAAATGCTTGTCGTTTATCTGGCCTCCATGGTGCGCTCGATCATCGCGCTGCACAATCTCATCAACAATAAGTTGACGAATCGTGATGCCGAGGAGGGCAAGAAAGTCGATGATAAGGATTCGAAAGACAAATCGAAGGATAGCAAGGATAAGGAAAACAAAGATGCCAAGGACTCGAAGGACGCTAAGGATGGTAATAATAAAAAGTCTGATGATAAATCGGACAAAAGCAAGGAGGACACTAGCAAGAGCGGCAAGAAATAGGAACGACGGAAGAAGCGAAAGCCGCGGCGCAAGAAAAAGAACAAGCAACAACAAGAGCGGCAGTAAATCGATAATAAACACGCTTCTCATCTTATAAAAAAAAAAATATAATAATTTTAACATGAGAGAGATTAAGAGAGAAATTGAGAAAAGAGCCTAATGCAAAATTCGTTTAGCTTCTAACAACTATTTTTCATTTGGTTTTCTCAAATAAATATACTTAAAACATTAGCTAAAAATGTTTATTTTTCTATATAATGTCTCAAAGAAAATGGTTAAAATATTGTAATAAGGCTTTCCACTCAGTGACGATATTATATCTCGTTAAAAATATTCATAATATATTGAAAAAAAACGTTAATGCTAAAGATTTCGTTGAAATCTAAAAGTTCAAATTTGTCTACTATAAATACATATTATTATAACAATCTCTTAATATTTGCAATTGATAATTTATGCACTGCACACTTAATTTAAAAAGGATATTACTATTTCCCAAATGTAACGAAAATGCTTTCAGCAAAGTTCTAGATTCCTACGAAAAATCTTTCGATTGATTGATGATCTACAGGCTAACGTTGTTGTTGGTGGATTTCTCTGTTCCCAGATCGACAATGTTTTCTACAACATTGAAGCTAAAATACTCCGTCGTTACAGGCTGTTCAATACACGACGATGCGCTGTAACGTTCTGTACCGGATCCAATTTGTTTCGGTTCGGTTCTTGAATTTTAGTTTCGGTATACCGGTACGGTAAAAAAATAGAATAATTACTATTGCCAACGTTCCAAAGACCATATATCAAATTAATAACATGTTATTTAAATTTTTTTAAATAAACTCTTATTTATTCAAGAGAAACTAAATACAAACGACATGTATTATATTAATAAGCGTGTCCCACGTACTTTTAGAGATAGCCTTCATAAGCCCAAAGGACTTGACAGTAATTTGTTTAATGCGTGTAAAGAGTATTGAAGCTTAACGCCTATTGCGTTTGAATTCCATTTCGATTACTTTTTGTAACTGCGACGTAAAATGATACGCTTCCGTAGGCTTGTAAACAACATAACAGACTGACGCTTGACAAAACAAGAGCGCGCTGTCATTCTCCGATTGATTGCTACAGCAGCGTGAAGTTGGTAACACTTCGAGCGCTGACCCTAATATTTGAAAAACTAGGAGGCCAAGAACTCCCACCAAAGAGAACAAATTCATCATAAATCAGCATATATTTTACCGACTGCCATGAAATTTTTATGGTGTTACTATCGATCAGGAGATTATATTCACATCTTCACACACACGAAAACTAATTTCATAATATCTCTGCATATATTTGCCGTCGGTGGATATCTTCATATCTTTTAACACAAAGGAGTTTGAGGAAAAAACTTTTGAATTTCAAGCTAAAACTTTAAAACCAAATATCTCGAAACTTTGAAAATTTTGCATATCTAAAATTTTATTCTCATTTATTTATTTTGTATTTTTCTCTAAGTTACAGTTATTTTATATTTATACTAACATACCTATAATACCAATAATAATACATTTGAGCTGCTTTCAAATTGAATCTAACGATGGTTGAAAAATTCTGGATTAGTAGCAGTGATTCAATTATTTGTATGTAATTCTGTTTAAAAATAGGGAGCAGTTAGCAGTATCTGTAATTAGTTACACACAGGTAATAATACCGAAATATATTTTTGTTCCAGTTTCGGTACGTACCGAAAAGTGCTGATATACAAATACTTTCCTGTTCAAAAGTCAGCTTTACATTATATCGGGGGCCTAAAAACATGGCACATAAAAAGGCTCTATTCTCGAATATAGTAGACTAACGTTTTTCAAATTCATAGACTAAAACTTTAGCTAAAGCAGTAACATTTTTTACCAATTTAAATTTTACAATGAAACCAAATAGCGTAAGAGTCGCCCCAAACAAACTGCTCACTTTGAAGTTTAGTCGTTGCAATTTTAAGTGGTTCGATAACGCTAACAATTTCATTAATAGTAACCCAGACTTTTCTTTCTATAAAAATATCAGTATTTGCTAAATCAAAATTGGTGCAGAAGTCATAAAGTTTCTTCTCCAGCAGAAACTCCAGCATCATATATGTCGAGCTCCAAAGAGTAGAACAATAAATTGGTGGCTTCATTAACTTCTTATTCATTAGATAGCTTATGGACGGCATGCGAAGCTTTTTGACAATGGCTCTGGCAGCTAAAATGGTTTTTAAACAAGATAAAACGTTAACCTTGGTTGAACCGAATCTCTAATACCACTCACACAAAATTGATTATAAAACATAAACGGGGAGGGGTTTAAATAGGTGCTACCCCAAAAAGTGGGCAGTACACGTTCACTAGTAGAAGTGTATGAAGCGACCATCTATAAGAATCCACCATATCGTATTTCAAGTTGATATTGACGTTTTCATACAAATGCATAAAAGTGAGCTGTGGGGTTGTATGAGACTAACTCAAAAAATGGGCGATAAAAAGAAGTTTATGTGCCAATTTTCAACTGGCTAGTATAAAAATTGGTGCACAAAAAATGCGCAACAACATCCACATAAGCAGACAGACAACGGACATAGCTAAAGCGACTCGTCTCGTCGAGCTGATCAAAATTATATACATATATACTTTATGGGGTCTACGATGCCTTCTTTAATGCGTTACAAACTTTCAGACAAACTGATAGTACCATTTCACACTATGTGTGAATGGTATAAAAACTGCGTAAATATTGCCAAAACATATATTGTCGGTATATGGTAACAGCTGTTTTTTGATTTCTATTTTTTTTTATTACTAATATTATAACCGCGAAAGTTTGTGCGAAATTATGCAGGATGCTGCTTATTATGACTGAACTACTTGTAAAAGTTTAAAACACTTTTTGCAATATGAAACTAATGATAATTATTACGTGAGAGCGATAATTATGCCTGGCGGTGTTGCCGGTCTACTGCACTTTGCTTTGCGCACTGCTTTATCAGTTTTTATCACAGCGTCTGCGCACTGCTTACCTTTGTGAGCTTTCTCTATAAAATCGGTTGTTTTCTCTGTTTTTTAAATAAAATAATTGTAAATTAAATATTTAGATTGTTTTTTTTTTTCAACTAAAGACGTGGCACAATATTAATAATAGTATAGTACTGCGCAACTTGCAACACATTTATTTTCATATTTTAAGCTTTTGCTGCAGGAAACTTCGAATGTTTTTAATCTATTTGAGCGTTTAACCTGTTGAATTTCTTTAATTTGATGCATTTAATCAGCCCTCGTACGTAACAAAGAGTAAAAATCAATAATGAACGACTGGCTGCAATATGCTTTCGATTGAACTTGTTAGCGAAAACAAATGTCGCAGGACTGACTTTGCACTAAATTAAGGACTCCAGTTTCGCGTGACTTGGGATTGTACTTAGTCCATTCGGAAACATGCAAAACGTTGAACCGAAAAGCAAAAAACAAATAAATACTATTTTGTACTAGAATAATGGACGACATGGGCAGATTACGAAGAGTAAGTAAAATATCAACATATATATTTATATATTGCAATCCGAATGGTACTTGAACGTTTAGCAGGCACCAAATCGATTTAGAGTTTTTTTTTTTTGATTAATTGATATGCCGTGCACGCGCCAATGAAGAATTACCGCCGTCGTTTGCCATTTTCATTGGCACTCAAACTATGTACATAGAAACATATATACATTATATATTATACATAAGCGACGTCAGTAGTTCAATGCTGACCAGTATCGGAGCTATTCAGTGTCTGAGTAAAGCTTGTTTTGTTTGGACAGAAGTCAACTAATCTTGAATTTTGTTTTTTCTATCCGCAGCGAAACTCCACAACAGATTGCAGCGATTCCACTGCGCTGTTAAAATCGTCTCCGAATATATTGGAAAATTTTCGTTACGACGAATTCAAGCTGGCTAGCCCGATAGCTTCGATATCGCCAGGTGCATCGCTATGCAACAGCAGTACCACGCTTGCGAATGGTAAGCGTGCCAAGAGTCCGCAATTTTGTGAAACGCTGGAACGACACGCATTCATGCGTGATGTCATCAACGCAAAACCCGCGAGCAGTGGCAGTGGTAAGAACTATACACGTCGTTACTCCACGCCCAGCGAAAAGGAGGCTACGGTGCGCAAGAGTCTGGAAGAGATATCGAAGGATATTAAGGAAATAGAGCATTTTCTCAATGTTACCGAAAATGTAATGCGTGCTGAGAAAGAACGTGAGCGTATAGAGGATGAAGGCATTTTAGGAGCTGTAGGCGCGCTAAGCGTTAGAAGTGTAAAACGTAAACGCGCACTGCAACAACAGCAGCAGCAACTCCAACAACAACAGCAACTTCAAAAGTTACATGGCAGTCCTAACAAAGAGAACAAAACGCCCAGTCCAATTAAGTCAGCAGCTAAAGTCACCTATAAGATCAACGCCTTCAAGTCACATCGGCGCACAAAACCAAACAGTCCGCGTTATTATTACTCGCGTCTATACTTTCGAAATGGACGCATTGGTTGCGTAGAGGCGGAGAAGCAACAGGTCAACAATATCGAAAGTACGCATGAACTAGTTAAGCACATATTGCGGTATGAGCACGAGAAGCCGCTTTGCGATCCGGAGAGTGTAAAACGTGTGCTAAGCGGTGGTAGTGGTGGTGATGTTGGTGGCAACATAGATTGCGATGAGCTGTTAGCTACACGTGAGCAAAGTACCTCAACACGTAGCATTGAACAGTTATCTACCAATTTGCCCGGTGCTGTGCCTGAAGCAGTGGTGCAGCCGCCATTGGTGACACAACAACCGTTATCAAATCATGTGGCACATCATAAAAGCATAGTGCAAGCCAGTCCCGCCGGTACACTACGTTCTGAACATGAAACCTACGACAGTTGTTCGCAGCCCATCTACGATGAGGACGAACAGGATGTGCAGATCTGTTATAACGAACTGCCGGAGGTGCAGAACGATGAGCAGAATCTAGGACGTCACAGCACACCATCGTCTATGAATGAAATTCTCGATAGCGAAATTTTGGCTGCAACCAATGGCAACGAAGACGAAATTCCCATCAATGTAAGCATAAATCGCTTATCCAGTGCCGGCAGCCTCGATTCGGATGGTCAACAGTTTCTACGCGATCAAGTACGTCATTTAGTGCGTCGCTTTACGGCGCGTGCAAACAAAATGAAATCACGCTTGGAAATGCCACCGACACCGTCGAGCAGCGCTAGTTCTCCGTCGCCACCACCGGCCAACTCGAAGAAGCTGCTGGTCACCGATTTAAATGGAAATCGAAATACACCAAAGGATAAGATAAAGCTGGTGCCAGCCAGATCACCCAAACAGCCGGACGCACTTTTTGAGGCCGATACACCACGTTCCAATGTCTGGCTATGCTCCACTCTCTGCGGCAGCAATAATGATGAGAAAACGCTTGATCCACAGGGTAAAATCTATATTTTCTGGCTATGCATCGTTTCGCTTTCATTTCTTTATAATGCTTGGGTTATACCGCTGCGTTCGGCTTTTCCATTTCAAACCAAGGAGAACACAAATATCTGGCTGATTTGTGATTTCTGTGCGGATATAATCTATCTGCTGGATGTTGTCTTCTTCAAGCATCGCATCATGTATTTGTTTGAGGGTTTCTGGGTCAAGAATAAAACGCTAACGAGAAAGAATTATATGCGCAAGCTGCAATTTAAGGTAAGAAAGCGTTTTAATTGAATAGCTTAATCTAATATTTGATTTTAATGCAGTTGGATCTACTAGCGCTGTTGCCGTTGGAACTGTTCTACTTTAAGTATGGCACGGGTGCCGTTTACTTGCGCTTTCCAAGATTATTTAAGATACAAAGCTTCTGGGAGGTATTCCGACTACTCGATCGTGTTATATCATCGCCGCATATAGTAAGCAGACCTAATAAATTTGAAATAATTCACGTTATAAACAACTATGTGTTTGCAGGTGCGAGTGGCAAAAACATTGACCTATATGCTATATATGATACACATAACAGCAACGCTTTATTATGCCTACAGTTTTTATCAGGGTCTAGGCTCAAATCGCTGGGTATTCAACGGTAAAGGACATCCATACGTGCGCTGCTTTGCATTTGCCACCAAAACTGCAACTTCTATTGGTGAGTGATGCAATTTTTATTACTCGCAGATACAATATGGTAAAGGTTTGGCTGAAAATGTTTAACGTTTTAAACGAGACATCATAGACCCCATGAAGTATATATACTCTTGATCAGCTCGATGAGACTGGTCGATTTAGCCATAACCGCCTGTCTGTCCGTCTGGTAGTTGTTGCGCATTTTTAGGGATTAATGTTTAAGATATCAAGATGTTCTACAAGACTATTTGAAATTTCGTAAATGGTATTAGAGCTTCGGTTAACGTTTTTTCTTGCTTTGGTATCTTTGTTAATTACGCTAAAAACGCTAAATTTGGTGTATCTTACGTAAAGTCTAATCAAATGTATAAGGCGTATTCTCCATACAAACTTGCCCTTCATTTTTAAGTATTTGTAAGAAATTTTGTTGTTTTTGTTCTTACTTAAGCTACAAATGCCTATTATGGTATTACTGAACACGAGTCGATACAGACATGTCCGTCTGTCAATCATTCCGTCCGATCGTCTGTTTGAACGAACAGATCTCGAAGACTATATGAGATAGAAACTTCTTTCCCTCTTCAGATAAATAGTATTACGTGAACATGCCAACTTCACTTTAAGGGGTAGCCCCCATACAAACCTGGCCCCCATTTTAACGTTTTTGTGTGAAATTTTTTTTAGTTTTGTTATTAATTACTAAATTTTTGGTATATAAAAAAGCCATACAAAATATACCGTATGTGTCCATATCGGACCACTATGCGGTAAAAAATGCAATGCAATGAAATTATGACAAGAAAGTTTTTATCATGGATCATTTCTATGACCCTTCCGCTTGATGGGAGCGTTTGTACAAAACGAATCAATAACTCTGCTCTATTGATATCTTTTAATGGTGAAACTTCTCTCTATGCCCATCACTCTCGTCACTGAGATTCTCTGCAAAAAAATTTAAGTGGGAATTGAAGAAATCGATCTTGAGATTGAGAGACTTTTACGCCTGTTGAAAAAGTAAAAAAAAAAGAACAAAAAAAAAACGTTAGCTTCGGTTGAACCGAAGCTCTAATACCATTCACATGAAATTTTAAATAGTATTGTAAAACTTAAAAGTGGCGGGACACGCCCACTACTAGATGGGTATGAAGCGATGTAGTAGATGTGTAAGATGCCGCCATATCGAATTTCAAGTTGATATGGACGTTTTCAATACAAATGCATAAAAGTGAGCTGTGTGTTTATACGGGACTACCTTCAAAAGTGGGCAGACCACGCCCATTTGTGTATGTATATGAAGCGGTTGTCCTCTAAAATCCACCAAATCAAATTTCGAGCAAATATTGATTTAAATGAAGAATATTTTCATAAAAAAACACAAAATTGCACGGTGGGTTCGTATGGGCTACCCCAAAAAGTGGGTGGGGCACGCCCATTACTCTATGTATGTTAAGCGGCTGTCTATAAAAAGGCACCGTACCGCATTTCAACTTAATATTGACTTAAGTAAATAAGCTTTTCTTACAAAATAACAAAAGTGGGCAGTAAATTTGTATGGGGGCTACCCCACAAAGTGGGCGTGCCACGCCCATTAGTCTATGTATGTTAAGAGGCTCACTACAAAAAGGCACCACATTGCATTTCAACCTAATATTGACTTTAATTAAGTTTTCATAGAAAAAGTCAAACGTGGGCAGTAGGTTAGTATGTGGGCTACCCCAAACAGTGGGCGGGTCCCATGCCAAATAACTTCGAGTGATTTGATTTTTATAGTATCTTCACAAACATATATTATTTTCAAATTTTCATATATTTCTATGCATTTCACAAAACTATGATCTATAGATACAATCATCTAGTGAAGATATTTTGGTTGCTACCGCCAGGGTCGGTTGATACCGCCACTTTCACCACAGATCTGCGCCATCTTTCATCGTACTCCAACCTACCACACGTTTGTGTAGTCATAAGTTAAAAAATTGTTCCGATTTTTGGAATGGAAAGTTTTACTTCAAAAGATAAAAATATTCACACTGTCAAAATCGAATTTTAAAATCACAACGGGTAGTGCATCTGATTCGTAATATCTAAAAATTGTGAACATAAAATCACCTGTTAAACAATTTTCTTATACAATTTTGGCAAGACCATGACCACTTTTCATAAGTTATGACCATTGACCTCTGGTCATCTCGCACTTCCGATACTATGTCCTACTCCAAACTACCACACTTTTTTTATGGTCATAAGTTAAAAATTTTCATAAACCTTTCAAATTTCGAACTCAATTTTCGTTTCATCTAATTCAATTTTCATTTCATCGAGTTTTGTAATGACAACGATGATAAAGAAGTTTCAGTTTAAAAAGTAAAAATACAGACTTCAAAAACTTGATATTGGCAAGCCAAAACATTTTTTATTGGTACCTATCTAAATCAATTTTAAAATCTATATGCTATCTTACTATGAATAGATACTTCAAATAAATATTAATGAGCCTGTTCCACCCCACTCTTAGAGATAGGCCCCTCATTTGTGTGAAGGTGTCCCAACCCACTCTTAGGAATAAACCCCATACAAACCCATGGCCCAAAAACAATTTTTTTCAATTGGGCTATGTAGTCACTATATGATTTATGACTTCGGGTGAATGAAATAAAAACTTCGATTCCACCGAAGTAGACAATCTTTTTTTTATGGTATATGGTACCAAACTTTCGGGCAAGCTCGTTTTGGTTTGCTTTGTTACTTATTTTAATATTTTTTTATTAATTTAAATCTTCTCTAATAATATTTGCAGGCAAAAATCCGAAACCTTCAAGTGAAGGTGAATATGTCTTCATGACTGTAGCTTGGCTTATGGGTGTATTTGTCTTCGCGTTGCTTATTGGACAGATTCGAGATATAATCTCAACTGCCACGCGTAATAAAAACGAATATCGGCAGCTGGAAGATGAGACGCTCGAATACATGCGGCGTCTCAATTTGCCGCAAGATGTACAGAAACGTGTAAAGATGTGGTTCAAATTTACATGGGATCAACAGCGTACTTTGGGTAGGTCAAAAGTAATTTTAAACTGTGAAAATGATTTATATGTATCTTAAATTGTAAATTGCATTTCAGATGAATCCAACATATTAGACTCGCTACCCATAAATCTAAAAACGGACATTGCCATATCGGTACACATACAGACTCTCTCCAAGGTGCAGCTCTTTGCCGATTGTGAAGAAGCCTTGCTACGTGATCTTGTACTAAAGTTACGCGCTGTTACCTTCCTTCCGGGCGACTTTGTTTGTCGCAAGGGTGAAGTTGGACGTGAGATGTATATTGTCAAATTGGGACAGGTACAAGTAATGGGCGGACCGAATAGCGATGTAGTGCTGGCCACATTAACGGAGGGCTCCGTTTTCGGTGAAATAAGTTTGCTCGGCATCAACGGCGCTGATCGACGTACTGCAGATGTACGCTCAAAGGGCTATTCGAATCTTTTTGTGCTCTCTAAATCCGATTTGAATGAAGTAATTGCCTACTATCCGAATGCGCAGGCCATACTAAAGAAGCGTGCACGCCAGCTGATGCGCAAGAATGCTGCACGTGAACGCGAAGAGGCACGCGAACGCGCCAAAAGCGCTATGCAAGCCGATGTGGTCATTGGCAATCCAAAGACGCCCGAAACACCACCGAAACTGCTACAAACCGTTATACAAGCGTTGCCATATGAATCACCAGCGGTGATGCTCATAACACGAGGCTCAAAGCGCATGCGTAAGAAGAATCGTGCTGCGCAAATGGAGACCATACTGGATGATAATCGCGAGGGCGACGATGCAGTTTTAGCTGTTGCCAGCGGCAATACAAGAGATAGTTTTTTGTTAAGATGCGAAGGACGTTGCTCTCCAGATTTATTGTCATCCATACAGAATGAATTAAAGTCGAAGCACAAATTTATAAATCTTACCGATTCGGAAAAGGCGTTAATCATAACGAATTCCAACAACAACTCCATGGATCGCATATCGGAAAGCGAAAATGATCGTTGAAATTATAAATTTTTACATTTCTATAATTAACTACATGAATATCCTATACATATACATATGTATGTGCATTCGTTGTGCTATCGATGTTTCTAGCTGCCTTATGCAATAAAATGCTTTCTTTGTTAGTTTTATCTTAAACATTTTTTTTTTTAATATTTTTTTTTTTTAACTACTATATAAAAAATACAAATTTGTTGTATTCAGTCCATTTCTAAATGTTAGAAATCTGCTGTCTGTGTAGCTTAATAACAGACTGCGACCTCATCAACAAGCCACTTAGGCGCGAATGTCCTTGTAATGTTTCTCCTCATCGCTTTTGTCCAACTTGATGGAGTATTTGCCAATCAAAGAACCCTCAACATCGGCTTGACCTTCAGCATTGAATTGTGGACCGTCACCGATTTCCCGCATATCCTCCTTAACAACACGATAGCCGTTCTCATCGGCTTCATAGTAGACAGTGCGATCTACAAAGCCATCACTATAGCTGTATGAGCCGGTAACTTTGGTACCATCACGCGTTTCTTGACGTTGAATATTACTGTCATTGATGCCATCCTCAACTTTAGAACTAAAACTATATTGTGCGCTCTCATTTTGGATGCGAATTCTTTCATCTCGCTCCTCGGGGGTCTCATCATCTTCGCGTTCCTGTGAAAATATGCATAAACAAAAAATTAAAATATATTTAGCATTTAAACAATCAAAACTAGCTGCATTGTAATTATATTGTCAGAGTTTTATCATGAATTTTTTTTTTTTTAAATATTCCTCAGCTATTTATTACTCAGTAGTCACTGTGCACTTCAATCTGTATTTGCATAAGCGGAAATTTTAATTAAACGCTATGAATGTCAGCGTTCAATGACAAATGTACATGTACCCTACTTTAATTATTGCTAGTATCAAGATTTGTAAAAAGTTCAACAGTTCTCAAGTAGAATAAGCCACACGACACTTACGTACCGTACACAGTGATTACGTGGATCTTAGAAACTCTGCAGATTCAACCACATTTGTTGCAAAAAACGGCTTATGTATGTGTTACTTAAATCTTGAGTTCAGTATTTCAAAAGTACATAATTGAATAATTTGTGTAAAAAAAATTATTTCAAATAATTTAATTTCAAAATTAAACTTATTCATTCTGCTGAGCAGCAGTGGCTCAAATTACTATGGTCTTGCATAGTTTTTTTAGTTTTGCTTTTGCTACGGCTTCAATTTGAACAGAGCAGTGGTAGAAGCACAAAAGGAAAATTGTGTTGCTCTGCTACTGCTCTGTGCACTGATTTTTTGGAGCAAAAAAAAATTATAAGATGCTGTTTGCAGTCGCACCAAAAGCATTATTTTGCAAACGGTTGCTACGGCTTCTGCGTTTCTCTTATATGGGTAGGGATCGCCCGTTTCGTTCCAAATGATATATAGCCAGAAACCTGCTTGTGATCGATAGTAACACATGCTATAAATTTCATAACGATCGATCAAATAATTGCTGAGTTAGTTTACTAAGCAGAGCAGAGCAACACAATTTACGTTTTGTGCTCTGTTCAAATGGGAGCTGTAGCTAGAGCGGAAGTATTTTATTAGATGTTGTTGCTGGTCTGGAGGAAGTAATTCAAACACTGCTGAGAAAGCAAGTGACCACTATGCTAGCAACTCTTTCTTGTTAGACGGACAATGTTAGACAATACTTGATTGAAGTTGTATGCTCTTTTACCAGTGAAAAGTTGAATAAAATGAAGTTTTATTCAAATTATTATTTACGAAAATAAAAAAGTATGGAGAGTTTTCATTTTCGAGTAGAATTTATGCACAATGAATCACAGTCTTATCTATGTGCGATTTTTGTAAACAAATTTGTAAGTTATTTTCCAGGTTTCTACAGAGAGATAGAGATAGCCACAAAAGTGCTTGTTATCTGAAATATATTTTCGTCTGTAAAATCAAAACTCCCCATATTGCTAACGTGAATAGTTGTTGTAAATCTGTCGAGATGTATATTCAAATTTAAAAAAAAAAAAAATAAAAATAAAAACTACTTCGGAGGTCTTGAAAAAAAGTATATACTGCATGTACTATACAAACGAAACCTGTCTCGAGAGCATTACGTTGCTGATACGTAGAAACAAAAGACGTTCGACCTTTGCTTGAATCGGTGCGGTGAGTTACTGACTGAACTAACTGGATATATGTAAATAACAGCAACGCTGCTCGCAGTCAGTCGACATTCAATTGAGCAAGCGTACAAACGCACGGCAACGCAAATTTTAACGTAGTATTATACAAAATAATCGTGAACTATGGGTATATATTCACAACACACACACACACGCACACACACACGTTTGATAAACTAAACGCTTGATGTAATATTTAAATGTAATGCATTCTTTGCAGATGCTAAATTGGTATTGATGCTGCTCTTCGCTGGTCTTAGTCTGTTGTGTGCCTCGGTTTTGGCCGCGGGTGGTAACTAAATTATAAATTAGGCTGTCAAAATTCTATTATTATGTTTCATCTCAATGATAGATTGCCCCTCGTCTTCAAAGGTCTTGAACTGCACACCAAAATGTCTGCATGATAGCGAATGTAGCACGATTGGTGGCAAATGTTGTCCAAATCTGTGCAATGGACGTTCCTGTGTGCAACCCAATTTACTGAGCCAATCTGGCAGCAGCGGCAGCAGTTCAGTTTTTGGTAATAAAAATTGTAAGTAATATTCGATTTATTTTGTTTTTGTTTTTTAGTATCGTAGTTAATATTGTAAATCTTTTAAAGCTGGCGGCTCGGGTTCCTACTGCGGCAACGTCAAGTGCGGAAATTTCGAGAAATGTGAAACCGATCGCTCAACGAAGCGGCCAAAATGCGTACGTGCTTAGGCAGCATACTACGTCTAAAAATCACTACGGCACAGCAAATAAATGTAACGAGATTTTTTTTTTTTTGTTGGGCACTTTTAGATTAAATAAACTACACTCACGTAAGGCAATGCAACGGCAATGGCCACCAAAAGGCTTGCTATCAAAACGAATTTGAACATTTTGTAACTTTTTTTAGTTTTTTGGTTTTTTCAATATGTATCTATAAGTATTATAAATCCAAAAAAAAGGGATGCGATGTCTGCGCACTGCAAGTAAACTTTGTACTATGATCGCATATGTGCAGATGTGCCGCGTTTTTATATCGCACTTGAAACTTGAATGAAGCTTCAGCGGCTTCGGTTTGGCTTGGCTTGGCTTGTTGGTCTAGGGCACATACACACATGCAATCATATCACAGATATATCAAATACATATACAATACAATCTCAACTGCAGAAGGTGGAGCAACGCCGCTGGCACGGAAGCAACATTGTGGTTGATCGCGTATGTGTAGTTTGTTATTATTTTTTTTAATTTTTCACCACCTCAAGATGACAGACAATCTTTAAGTTTAAAATGAATTTCCATTTCGTAATGTAAAGTTCGATATCGCACTTTATTTTAGCTCATAGTATGTAGGTATCTGCAGATTTCAGCTTTTATTAGCACTCAATTGGAAAGGCGTGCTTTCAAATGATTTGTTAAAACGCTTATCGCAGTCTGTATTACATTTTCTTGGTATTGGATATTGAGTTGCATCACTTTTACGATCAAGGTCAGTCGGTCACTCAACGGCTTACATATCATCATCATCATTAATATGTTGTATTTATATGTACGACTATGTATGTGGCTAGTGGACAGTTTTTTAAATTGATGTTGCTCCTCCCTTTGACTTTTCGTTACTTTCGGTTCAGTTGGGGACCGGTCTGTTGGCTTTTTTCGGCGACTGCGTGTTGGCTTTTTTCGGATTACTTACAGCAATGGCTTTGCAATTAGAAACCAATGCTCTATTTTATCTGAAGTACATTGCAAAAGAGTTTTTTGTACAACTTGAAATTCCTCTGCGAGATCCATCTAAACATCTGCTGACCTTTGTCGTCAAATATCGCACAATATCATACGTAATCGAATCTCTACAGATATCTTTATTATGCACAAAATGAATAAAAAATGTATCTCAGTTGAATTGACTGAAAATGAAACTCTATTGGATTATTCATATGCGTAAATTAAACATTTAAAATTAAATTTGTGATGAAATTTGATTTTCATTATAAAGTAATGACCTTGAATAATGTATTAAATACTATATAAGTTAAATGGCCACTTCGGGATTTATTGCAACAGCCAATGAGCTAATTTTCGACCACTTTTTTGCATATTTAGGGCGGCAACTCGACCATATGTTGCTTTTTAAGTGCTGTAAAGTTTGAGGATTATCCACATAAACATGGCCTTTGACGGATTTTGATTATGTTTCCACTGTCATTTCGAGATGGTTTATGTGAAGTTTGTTCGCAGTCCCATACTTAATATGTGAAATTATTTCAAATAGTATTATTAAAGTACTTACATATGTGTTGATTTGATTCCATCAAAAAATTATCCTTTGATGTTTACTAGATAAAAATTTAAAATTAAAAAGTGAGTTTTTTACGCATTGGTTCAATCAAAATGAGAACTTTCCAAGGCAAATAATTTAAAAAGGCTCTGAAAAAATCAGTCATCGGTAGGAAAACCCGTTAGCAAATGTAATCAAACACCAACAGGACAACCGTATCGCTGCAACCACGCGAAAATCATTTAGCATCAAATCGAGTCGATCTAGCCATGTCCGTCTGCCTGTGAGTTTTTTTACGTTTTTTTTTTTTTGTTTTCAATTTAAAGTCTCTAGTCTTGTACGAAATTCGACCATCTTCTTTGATACAATCTTTCATTTCGTTAAGTTAAAACAAGACTTACCAAAGAATATGTAAACATTATTTGTGAATTATAAGTGATATTGAAGCGGACCCAACGGCAGGCTCTAGTCTGCTTCTCGGGGGTGTTGAGGTCCAACCCCAAAAGAGCACTGCAAACGATGCTAGAAGTATATCCTAGGACATCAACACGCCTCTAGTCGCACAGAGGTCTTCGTAACGACTCTGCACAGCAAAGCTACGAACACAGCTCAGTTCGCAAGGAGTTCAACAATAGAAAAGGATTTCAGGACTCCCAAAATAAACTTTGCACAGACACCAATTTCATTGGAACAAGGTGATTGGCACAAAGGATTGGACTAGCGCGCATTACAAATATTTACAGTCGGCTCAAAAATGAAGTCAGTGGCGGTATACCGCGTAGAGCCCGATCCGAGGCTCACGTAAAAACAGATGCACCACTCGCAAGAACAAATAAATATATTCGTCGACAGCCAAGCTGCGATAAACGCCGTGCATGCGCCCTCCATCACTTCCAGAATTGTTCTGGCGAGAAGAGATGCAGTTTATGCTCTCAGCAACATAGACGGTAATGAAATGTTGAATACTCTAGCAAAATTAAGTAACATCAGACGTTATATAGCAAACTGAAAGAGAACGCCACGACCAAAGCTGGAGAGAGCTGGAAGAACATCTCCAGCTGTACAATATCTAAGATAATGTGTAAAGAATACCTACAATAAAAAACTTTCGCACTACATGCTGCAGCTCGAGAGGAGAGATTTCAGATTATTGGTAGACATTCTAGCAGAGATTTGTCTAGGAGCCAACATGGACGGTTGTAGGAAACGCAAGGAAACGGGAGTCACATAAACTCTGGAACATCTTTAATGCAGCCGTCTAGCAATCGCAAATTAAGATTAAAAGACCTTGACACCATCGGACTAGCGTCACTGGAGGAGGGGACCAGAAGTACTCCTAACAGACTACTTTACAAAGTAGTTTAATAGACGACCTCCATCATAGGCCTCAATAAGAACCATCTTGGTACATGTGTGACCTCTATCAAGTGGTCAGCCGGCCTAACCTAAGTGCTACTAAGTCTGTTTAAGCTGAAACAGCCAAAAATTGGCCAACATTTTTTTTTTTTTGCACATCTATTCATTTATTCCTACACTATATGAAGATTATCACAGTTTTCTTTGTTAAATAGCTTAAAATGGTACGACAAAAATTATGTTTACTTTTCTAAATCGTTTTCCTTACTTCATGCGCAATAACCCTGTCCACAACTTTCTCTCCCATATGCAACCACCAAAATGAAATGGACAAAAAAAAAAGAAGCCTCGATAACGACCGTCGGGGCAACGTGTGATATGGCGATGGAAAAGACCAAGTCTGGGATTAGCTCCGCAAAATTAATATTAGCAACCAGACGCCTTGTTTCGTGCGGCCATGAACATAATAAACGGTTGTAGCACCAAATAACTAAGTATCTGTATCTAATACTCTGGCCATCGCTGTTTATATGTTTCTATAGGAAACCAAGCTTTTTCCAGTTTTTTGCGCTTCACGTTAATGCAGTTTTTAAATGTTAAGGTGCAACAGTATATGGATTTTTTATATATTTTTTTGTAATTTTTTCGTATTCGAACCTTTTGTATCCAGCTTTTAAGGTGAGTATGTGTTGTTGGCATTGGACCCTGCATATTATGCAATTAAGTTCGTCGCCTTTTTTTTCTTCGTGTTTCATGTACTTTGAAGTGTTTGCAAGCTGTAAACATTTCCGAGAAAGTAAATCAGCTTATGAGCGTAGTATTCGATCTTGTTGAAAAAAATTATTTCTAATTAACAATAAACAGCTCAATTTGGCCTTTTTCGAAGCTGCGAGCGTCGAGTGTCGTCTGCTTTTTCTTGAATTGAATGTGCGGTAAAAACCCGAAACCATGTTGACGAAATCGATACAATCCGCTCAAGGTAAACTTACAAAAATTTATACACACATAAATCAAAACGTACAACAGCAATTCGCCAATGGATTTTAGCTTGTTTATATTTTATGCGTTTTTTTTTTTATTATTAGCATAATTATTGACTTAAAAAAGCAACAAAAATAAAAAATGTAATAATACCAACAAAAAACCGTGGAACTTAATAGCTATTATAAATACATGTGTAGACTCTGTGCCGATATTTTACTTAAATTAGGCTTAAATAGGGCTTTGGTTTGAATTTTTGGAATCGTATTTCAGCTTTCGTGTAATATTTTGAAGACAAGATAAATTAAATTTTAGGATCTATGTAAACCAATTTAAAAAAATGAATTAAAGTTTCAAAAACGCAATGTAAATTCTTTAAAACTAAGGGATAAAGGGACGAATTGAAATCTGTATCGCCATTTTGAAAAGTTATCTTAATCTTAGTAAAGTTTTTATGCATATTTGTTTTTGGTTCGTGTTCGACACAAATATCATTGAATTAGGATCAAAGTAATATTAGCTTAAAGCTTTTCGCAAGTCAACTGGTATTGCCAGTTTTTAATAGCCACGTTTTGGTCGTATTTGCTGCATACAGTGTCCACAACGTCCGCCACTCGCTGTGGGTCAGAGACTGATTTGGGTTTTTTGGATGCCGTCGACGGCTGTTCATCTGGCGTACGCTCGAAATCAAAGGGCTGCATTTGTCGCTGACGCTGACGTTGTCGTTGTCGCTGTCTGCTTGTACGTTCATCAACTCCACCGATGCCGCCTGCGCCATACTGCCATTCTCTTCCGAAACTCTGCTGTGTCGTTGCTTGACCATCTTTGCGTCGGCTTTGGAAACGGCGGCAGATACGCAAGATGGTCGCCCAACGAAACCACTTTTGTCATAAACAGCAACCAGCATTCTCGCCGCTTGTGCCATGGCTTACCAAGCTCTGTGCATCACGGCGTAGCAAATAGATGCAGAGCCCCAGGCATGCCAGCAGTAGACACACCAACAACAGCAATGCAAAGAATCCTTGGCGATAACGTGCTGCATCTGCAGAGGCTTCCAATAGCCGTAGCCGGTGTACGGGTGCATTACAAGCACCCAGTGCATGCTCATCTCCAATGGTGGGCAAAAATATACGCCAGAACCCGTAGACACGTTGCAAATGTAGCGCATAACCGGAATCCTGTGTATTAGTTTGATAATAGGAACCCGCTGCACGTGTTGCCGCTTTAGAGCGATCACGTTCACGTGTGTTGGGTTGCCTGTACAGATTGTAGTAGCTTGACTGATTCGTATAGCGTTCACCGGATTCGCCACCATTTAGAAGTCGCTCAATTTCCATTTTGTGCTGTTGTAGTACAGATACATCTTCGTCGGCGCTGTGCTGCATCTGCTCGCCCAGATTGTAGATGAAACCATGAGCAACTGCGTACGGCTGCCAGGCATCGTAGATGCGATCTGGCGTTGGATTGCCGTGTTTTACGAAATTAACAAAGGCAGTGCGCATTTTGCGATATAAACGCTCTTCATCTGCATTAAAGCGACGCCGTGCTATCTGCTGAAAGAGACCCGGCCCGAAGAGCAATGGCAGATCGGATGTATGCGACGCACCGCCGAAGTAATTAACTCTACCGCGCATATCCATTGTATTGGTGTTGTGAAATATGTAGACATAGTTTGAGTTATTGCTACGCTGTGTATTTAAAAGTTGCAGCAGCGTGTAGAATGGTGTCTCAAAGCTGGACTCTGAAATAAGGCGCTGCATGGACAGCAGCAGTTGCATTACATCGTCTTGTGTTGCTGCAGTTGCATCGAATGACTTATCTCCAAAATAATGCCAATTTATGGCTTCATTTGCAGTTTGAGAAATCGTGTCGCCGTTCATGACTAATCTTTTCAAGGCACTGGGCATTAGGCTGTCATTGATGTACGCGCTTAACGGCTGCACGCCCTCACGCGCTAAATCCAACCAATAATTACGCATAAAAGCGCCTTCATTGGAGCCAATACCCACTATGAGTGGCGGTAGCTGGCACTGTGCTACTTTCTCAGCGTTTGCATTCATCAGCATTTTTTCGATTGAGCTATCCAGTACAATGCCCAACTGTAGACTGCTATTACCATGATGATGCACTGTCTCATAGGCACGCAACAAATCGCTAATGCTCTTCGTACGTAGACAGCTGAGCACTTGTTGTTCCTCAAAATGACAACCAAGTTTCTGTATTAGCACATTCGAAGCCGCCACAATGCGTGCTTGGTGTTCCGCACCCAGCGCATAGGGCACATCTCCACCGGACATTAATATCAGCTTGGAGATCAACTGTCTATTCTCCTTTCCATGCTCATTTGAAAGCACTGTCGCTAAAGCTATTGCCACTCCGCTACTGCCGTGTCCAAGTAGCGTAATCTGTTCCACATTTCCACCAAATCGTTTTATATTGCTTTCAATCCATTTTAAAGCCAACTGTACATCCAGCAGTCCATAGTTACCCGGCAGCTCCTTGTTCTGCAAACTAATCCAACCGAATATATTTGTGCGATATTGTACACTGACTACCAGTACACCTTCGGTGGCAAAATCCAAACCGGAAACACGATTTCGTGTCCAATCGTAGGCCATATCTTCGCCGGTGATAACTACGAGCACTGGTAAATTGGCAGCATAGCTGGCGCCTGTCTCCGGGACCCATATATTGAGATACAAGCAATTTTCGACGGGCTGCTCTGCACGCGCTGGCATGCTGCCATCTGCAGTCTCATCGTAAATGGTATTGGAGAGTTGTGGACAGACGGGTTTCATAGTCACTGCATGCAGAGTCGAATTCCAGCCGGTGTGCGGTTGCGGTGCCTATGGAGATAGGAATTTTTTTTATTTTACTAGTGTGAGTATTAAAAAAATAAAAAACAAATCATTTTTAACCGGTTTTATCTCGAATACCTAACCACGATAGAAATTTTAAACCTTTCACAATATAATTTAAGTGACCTAGAGTAGCTATGGAAGTAGAATACTACACAAAACAGACTTGGTAATTTTAGATACACCCACAATATCTTAAGTTATGGCCTTAAATCTGTTTTTGTTCACTTTGCTGTATAACTTAGCCACTGTTTTTGAATTAATTTGTCAACTGACTGACATAGCTTAAGCAATGGAGCTGACTTGTGGATAGTAGTTTCATTTTATGATGTACGTGTTCACTATGGCGATGTTTTGGGTTATTTCACCACTAAGATCGTCTTCAAACGCGATTGCCTATTTGGAAAACTTCACTCCAGACTATGCCGCGATTATCTATTTATATTGTATGTACATACATAGGAATACATATGTAGTTCTACCACTATTAAGCCACCAACTTTTGTATAAAAAGATGGTTTTGAACAAGTTTCAAATTTATCGGAGTAAATGGCTTGCCTCAGAATTGGTTCAGGTTTTACACTTTTTGTACATAATGTGAATAATATATTAAATTCGATACGAAGCAAAAATATTCTTGATCAGCTCGACAAGATGAGTCGATCTAGCCATGTCCATCTGTCTGGTTGTGTGTGTGTGTGTGTGCTATTTCAGAAACAAGTGCTTCAGTTTTTACCCTTTAGCGTTGACATTCATTTAGGGACCCCAAGTCAGTATACCAGAAACACTTTTTGTGGTAGAACCCAAACAAAACCGACGCCCACTTTTTGGATTTTTGTAAGAAAAACTTTTTTAATATCAATTTAAATTTGATATTGTAACTTCTTCAAATGTATAATTATGAGCGTGTCCGCCTATTTTTAGAGGTACAAAACCACTTTGTATAAGTAAAACTTTGTAACTTTCTAATCACTTAAAAGGTATAAAATATTTTGTTATGATTTTTGGGTTCTGTTTCTGATTGAAACCTATATATTGTCGAATCAATTTTTTTTTTAACAGGCAGAAGGAGGCTTGGCACACCCCACAAATCTATATCCATATTCTTGATCAGCATCGAAAGCTGCCTCGATGTAGCCATGCCTATCTGTCCGTCCGTTTGAACAACGAGATCTTGGAGACTATCAGAAATAGAGAATGGAAATTTGAATAGTTTCAGTTTTTGTTGTTAATTAAGCTAGTAACGCCAAATGTTTTACCTAAGATCAGTTCGAGAAACTATAAAATAGAGTTAATATATGGTTAAAAAAAAGAGCCTTAAAAACGTATAGGGTATTTCTGTCGAGCACACGTCTTTTTTCTTTATCAATTTGCCTAAAACTTTGTAACACATTAAATGAGGCATCGTGGACTTTATAAAATATATATTGTATTACTGATCAGCCCGTCGAAACGAATCGATGTAGCCTTGTCCCCGTCTGCCCGTTTGATAGTTGCTGCGCATTATTTTAGATAGATGACAATTTTTTTAGATATTTGGCTGAAAGCCGGTATTTAAACATCCTTCGGGCCCAAGTTTATAGAATATTCAAATTGATACCTGCTTTTTGCTTGCCCAGTTTAGTGTTTTTGTATGAAAAACTTTTTATGTAGGTCAGTATCAGCTTGAACGGCCGACTCACATACATATACTAATGGGCTTCGGTTCAACCGAAGTTAACGTTTTCTCTTGTTTATTTGACCTTAATTAAACTTACCGCAAAACGGAGTTCATTTAAAGGCGGCTTTGCATAAGGTATTCCAAGAAATGCAAAACAAGCCGCCTGTGCGCCATCGGGAAAGACTTTCAGCTGCAACAAATGACAATTTTAAAATTAAAAATGTAAAATAAATTTAAATTCGATACTTACACCTCTCAGAGTACCCTGTTCCAACTTGATTTGAGCCTGCTGCTGAGATACGCAATATGTGAATAAAGTTAGAAATCCCAGAACAACGATTATACGTTGGAAAAACATCTCGAATATTCTAGTTTTATAATTTGTTGTTCTATATGCGCGTCAACATGTTGTCATCCGCACAGTTCATTTAAAACTGAAATATTCTATGACCAAAAAACAATTTTGAACAGTAATTATTTAAATATACTATAATATACATACGTAGAGTAATATGTATATATGTAAGTACATGCGACTATGTCCAGAGAAGCGCATAAAATCATTCATCCATTTACTGATCACTCAAACGTGTTATGTACAGAGCCTGAAATGAAGCATCATCAAACAATGGACAACATCCAAGCACACCACTGCCCATGAATTGGTTAAACTTTACCGCGATGTTGGGTTCCATTGCAGAATACCAACTGTTGTTATGGTTGCGTGTATTGTTTAAAAAGACAAAAGAATGACACAACTGAAATATATAACATGCACTAATTTGAAACTAGCTGAAATTGTATTAGTCAATATATATATATATAATCAAAGGGGTTTTTTATTTACCATTGCACCCCAACATTCTTACTCTGAATGTAGTCATCGAACATATGTACACCAATATTTAAGATAATAAAAATTATTAAGTATTACACATTATAACATTATTTGCTTAAAATCGAAAATTTCTCCAAAACTTTTTAAGCATTTATTTAAATAGTGCATACGGAAAATCTCTCATCGTCTCCATGGCATTCATTTGTGCGCATAAAAATATGATTTGTGCTAAAAAATGTTAGACTATGCTACGTGTATGTATTATTAAGTATGTCTGAATAAATTTGTTATTTTTATCTGCTTTTTGAACCATAAATCCGTTTCGGTTTACTGACCTTTATTTTATTTTATCAGCGTACAAATTGCTGTAGAAGTAACACTTTTTTTAATGACATGGCGCTCACACACGTCATCGGCGGCAAGTAGATTTCAATCAACTGTGAGCATAGTACATGAATTAATTTCGTAATTCGCTAAACTGATTCTAAACTGATGTGGTGCAAAAGAATTATTACTGGACGAACTTTTTAGTGTAAAAGAAAACAAAAATCAAACTGAAACTTTTGTTCACTTCAAATGTTTTTCAAAATACGAACTTTTTTAGTATAAGTCGGTGTTAAACGCATTAAGCTCAAACTCCGTCAAGTCCAAACTAGTGCAGGAAGCACCTATAATATTGGAGAAACTTGGCGAACGCAATAAAGTCTACTTGCTGTGGGTGCCAGGACATAATAACATAGTAGGAAATGAACGAGCTGATAGACTTGCCAAGAAAGGTGCGGCAACACCAATAGTAGGACAAGAGCCTTTTTGTGGCACTGGGATATACACTACACTGGACTAATCCGCAATGAAAAAAATAGGGCAAATAAGCAGCACTGGGCCATGAGCCAAGGACTAAGGCAAGCAAAATATTCCTAAGGGGTTTCGACCAGCGCAGAGTGATTGCAATGCTCCAACTAGGAAGAAACCATTTGGAAGCATTGACAGGAATACTAATAGGACACTGTCGACTAAGGAAACACCTGTGTGTGATGGGTGTATATAATTCCCCAGAATGAAGATTTTGTGATCATAAAGAAGAGATTGCTCTTCATATCGTTGCAGAATGTGAAGCAATAGTCAGAATTAGATTTCAAATATTGGGCAGCTACGTTGTTTATATATTTCTTTATTATATATGTTGGCTTATTTAGTTATTATATAACTGTAACATGCACCCTATTGTCAAGGTGAAAGTTTTTAGCTGAAGATGGAAAAATAATGTGTTATTATGGTACACGCAAAAAGTCGGCCTGGCTCGTTGGCGATCAGGTGGGATCTTATTTCACTATATACAAATTTAAAAATTTACTTCACAGTAGTAATTTCTTGCCGTTCCATAACACCAACAAGATAAAGAAAATAAGTATATTTGAGTACTTATTTTTGTTAGAAAAAAGAAATAGGAAAGAGATAAGACCAGAGCAAAGATATCTAAAGGAAAAAGGAATTTAAAGAAGGGAAAAAGTGTGGTTCTACTGTTGGATAATGAACGGTACGCGGCCATAGTTTGCCCATCCTACCTGAGTCCAATGACACCAAGAAAATGAAATAAATTTTGTGAAAAGGACCCCTTAAACAAGTTATACTATTACTGCACCATCGCATCATCGTCATCGGGCAAAATGGTGTCCATTAATGGAACATAATAATCACAAATAAGATGAAGAACAACTGAAAAAGTTAGATCCTAGCATAATACTAACGTTTATTTAATAAGTTGGACTACAGCAGGACATCAAAGTAAGAAGGACAAAACAATAGATCTTTCTAGATCGCAGTTTTAAATTATGTCCTGCAATAATAATAACAATAGTATAAGTTTGCATGAGTGTTACATTCGTACTAGCGCGATCATAGAAATAAAACCAGTTTAAGCCCATATATGCGTTTAAAGAGACATATCTAACTAAACAAAAATACTATAATATAATTAGAGCTACTGAACCGATTTGGAACAATCTGGCGCATATTTTATGGAGTTGGTTAGAAAAACAATTAAGCATGGAATTTAAAGCTTGATTGAAATATTAATCAAAAATACTTTTTTAAGCTCCATATCTCCCAAACGGATGATGACAGCGACTAACCATATGCAACATACTTTTTAAAATGACCGCGATTTACGCACTAGTATGTATAGCTCCCACACAAAAACTGGGCATGTACGAAGAGTATTAAACTTTCGGTTCCATTTAAATTAACGGTTCTGGGTTCATTGGAAATATTTAGATTTAAGTGAAACCCATATTTTTTTATAATGCAAATTAAACTTGAAAACTGTTCCATTTTCCCAATGTGAAACTTCATTTTCGATTTCTGCGAGCGATTTACAATAGGAAATGATTGTAAAATTTCATGGAACACAAAATACTTTAAAACTTTTAGACTACTGATATTTAATTGAGGTCTACACATTTGTCCATTTTTTCTTCTTCTAACTAAGTTCTAGTCAAAACATTTGCTGAAGTTGCGCTGAATTGCCGAATTTGTCACCTGTATTACAGTAACTGGTGCGAGGTGACAACATATTCCTTTTCCTACTGTTAACACAGTCGTCCTTAACATAATTTAATTATCCTTCCTTTCCAATTATGGCGTTGAAATCGGTAAGTATAATTTTTACATCATGATGAGGGCAGCGCTCGTAGAGACGTTCCACGCACTCCTACAATTCATCTTTGGACGCATCGTCTTTCTCTTTCGTTGGGGTGTGTGCACAAATTAGGATTAAAATGTTAAAATACTTAGGCGTGATACGATTCGCGAATAGGCGCTCATCAATAGGTATGCAACTGGGGATGAGATCGCGTAGTGTCCTAATAACACGAAACTGCATTCTTACTCGTGATAATATGGACAATAGAGACTAACGAGCGTTGTGAACTGCTTGAAAGTAGAAAGTTGAAAAACCCTCAACTCTATAAAAAAAAAACCGACTAAGCTAATTTTAGCTAAGCACAACTTTAGCTATTTCAGCTGTGCTCTTGCTGAATATATGAGTCCAGTTATGAGTAGTATTTTTAAGTAATTTATGATAAATATTTGTTTTAAATATTGTATATTTTCTCTTTTATTGAATTCTTGCCTTCAGCAGCATCCTTTTAACTGGGCTTAGCTTAAACTATTCGGTTACCATTTATTATTTTTATTATTTTATGTTATGTTTTTCTTTTTGGAAAAGCTTAGCATATTTGCAACAATTTGCAATAACAACTGAAGCATATCATTCTTTTGAAACGTGTTCTTCAACATACATACAAACAACATTGTAAAAATGCAGCACATAATTTAAAAAATTCATGAAAAATATCTATACACAACATGTAACACAAACAGTTAATAAACATTAAATATTTCTCTATAAAAAAAAAAAAAAACCAAACCAAAATCCAAATAATTTCATTGTACAACAATAAAAAACATTTGTGGATTCTAAACGATTTCTGATAACACTAGTCTACACCGAAAATGTGCATTGGATACCATATTTTTTGTAGCCTGTACCCATAGGGTAGGTAAAAGGGTGTATTCAGTTTGTGCAAATGTATGTAACAGGCAGAAGGAGATGTACAGACCCCATAATGTATATTATTGAGCGGCATAGCCATCCGTCTCTCCGTCCAGCCGTCTGTTTGAATGAACAGTTCTTGGAGACTTTAAAAAATAGAGACTTAAATTTTGGATATTTCGATTCCACTTTTCCCTCTTCAGATAGAGTATTAATTAAGAAAAGAACAAGAACATGCGCACAGCAACATAGAAAAAATATCGACTACGAACCGAACCGTTCAGCACAAGCATTTAAAGTGCTCTATTATGTGGTCTGTAAATTACGAAGGCGCTCGCTCTCAACACGCTACCTTATTATTGTACTATATGCATGTCAAAGTCGGCTGCTCGATGGCTAAAGAGCAACAAAAATTCGAATTACTAACGTCGCGTTAGTGATGCAACTAGAGTATTACATGCTAACCCCACTATAAGGAGTAGCCCCATACAAAGCTGAGCCCTTTTTTTGTTGGTAATTAAGGTAGAATTAAGCGTTATTTCTTTTGTTCTTACAGATTTTGGTCTGCTGAACTCGAAAACAGTCTCAACAAATTTTTGAATGAAAACGTTTTCGCGCTACAAATTTTTGAATTTTTTTTAGATGGCAGGTTCCACTATTTTAGCTATTGCATATCTAGAATTATAAACGACCAAACTGGTTGCGACTTATGTCAAAATAATACGATAGTCAAATACGCAACTTAGTCATGACAAAAACTTTTATATCGATTATACTTATAGAACAATATGGATGTATTTGCACGCTTATGCACTATGTATCTCATTTTATTAGTAAATGTTCGTTCTATTTTTCCATATTTAAAACTAACTTTCAGACTATTCAACCGATTTTAAACAAGAAAGGATGCTGCAGTCGTGACTTCATGACTTCGAAATACCTTGCTGCATTTCTTACTCTAATACTTATTATGAATTTTGGTTTTTTAAACATAAAAAAAACAAAAATAACGTAAATTTTAAGAATATATAGGCGTTTTGTGGACGTATTTATAGGCTTTGTCAGGTCGGACGAACTGACAGCTACATCGATTCAACTTTTGATACCTGAATCAAGATTATACAGGATGTCTCAAAAGAAAATTCACATTTGATTTGCTGATTGCGTGAACGCAACTATTCCGAGGGGCGGTAGCCTAGCTTTTGGGTATTCAGTCGCTATGGAGCGTTTCTCGGGAGCGGACCGTGCGTTGTGCGTACGTGAGTTTTACAAAAACCGAAATTTAGCGACTGTACGCGTAGAAAATTCTGCAGTATTCGACATGTTCGTCATTTAAATGATGGGCCAAGCTCTCGACTCATTGGTAAATGGGTCGAGAAGTTTGAAGAGAACGTTCGAAAACGTAGACAGTGTTACTCAGTCAGATGTTAGACGACTTCTTCGTGCCTGAACTGCAAAACACTCCAGGTTATAACCAAAGAACATTGTTCCAGCACGACGGAGCAACTTCACAGACGTCCAACAGGTCTCTACCACGAGTTCATGAAATGTTTCCTGGCAAATTGACCTCCAGGAGAGATGACATAAATTGGCATCCACGAAGTCCCGATTTAACCCCTATGGACTTTTTCCTGTGGGGTCAAATCTAAAATTTACGGCAACAAACCGACTTCCCTGGCACAGAAAATATCCGTCACGAAATGGCAGCCATCACGGACAATACCTGCCGAGCCGTCATAGGAAATTTTAGTGCTCGATTAAATGAATGCCGTGAACGCAACGGTTTACATTTGGACAATATCATTTTTAAGAAATAAATTACCAAAGTGTGTGTTTTAATATGTAATAAACATTTTTTCAGTAAACTACTTACTTTTTTTTATTGATTTTTTAAATGTGAACTTTCTTTTGAGACACCCTGTATATACTTTATGGGATCTGCCACGCTTCGTTCTGCCTGTTACACACATTTGCACAAACTTAATATACCCTTGGCCATGCAGGGCTTGCTATAAAAACTGAAACCCTGTTTTTTTGGGTATTTCATTATCTTTACTTTGGCATAAATTACAGATTGGTCCTTTCTAACGCGATATGTAGCTTAAGTAGTGAACATATCTTCTAAAAAAACATACCGCGAAAATGTATACATACAGAAAGTTGTTGAGGCTGTTTTCGAATTCAGCAGACCAAAATCTATAAGGAATGTGTAGACTAGCGTAATTTCAAAGCACGTTTTTTTAGTTATAGCAGTTTTTCATGTATATCTGAGGAAAAATAAACACATATGCATTCTTAGAACTTAAAGAGCTTCTCTTTTTTTAAGTTGTTTTTTCGCTTTTTCAAATACAAATATAAAAAGAAATCGAAAACAATGAAATATAGTGTATATACCTAATATAAATCTTCATATACATACATTGTAATGTTTGAATTACAATTATTATCCTTGTTTTAACAATGCTTTTGTTATTGCTAGATGTGTTCGAGTTTTGCTTAAACTAGTTTTCTTTATTTTCTTTTCTTTTATCAATTGAATAAATCACAACATTTACTTTTTTTTATAATTTATTAATTTTGTTTAGCATTTATTGTTTTGTTGTTACGTGTTTTTATACGCGCCGATGTTCGACAGCGGTACAGGAGTATATAATTTACTTTTCAATCTTTTAATTGCAATCGAAACTTGTAGCAAACTAAAAAAATAAATAACTCTGGATCAATGGAAGTTCCAAAACAATACTTTAGAGCAAATTTACATTGCTCAAAAGACAAACAAATTTTGTAGTTAAAGATTTAATAAACAAAACAAAAAATATGTAGTATAAAAGTTAGGATGGAAAACTTCGATGAGACTGAAGTGCAAAATTTCTTTAAACTTAATCACATTTTTGGCTGCAAACTTTTATTCTATGTAGTATGTATAGTACATATGTATGTATGTATGTATGTATATATTGTGTATAAACCTATGCGATATGATTTTGCACGATTGCTTGTCATGTTTTCTTGGATAATTGTAGGTAGGTAGTATTTATGCATAAGTAGGTAGTATATAAGTATTTTTTTGGTCAAGTATTTCGCTGCAAATCATGCCACGCAGTGTTCGTTTTTGTGTCTGTCTGCCTGTGTGACATGCATCTATGTATGTCGATATAAAAAATTGTGTGTTTAGTCTAACAAATATCATATAAAGTGTGTATATATACGGTTTAAATTTGATGACTCCCTAATCACTGTTGTTGTGTTGTTCTGGTTTGTTTGTTTGTTTGTTGTTGTTGTTGTTTTACAAATAGTACATACAGAAAAAGTACAAAAGATGCTGTTTTTTTTTTTTTTTTTACTTGATTTGTTTTTTAGTTTTTTGTTAATACATATTTTCTTAAAGTCAGCCATATACGAAAAATGCGTTCTTAGAAGAATGTATTGATTAATTGTCATTTCAAAGATACTATCTTCATCTCTAATTTATAATTATTTTTAATTTTGATTTTGCATAGTTTTGTTCTTAGCATAATATACATATAATAGAAAGTGTATACAAATATGTACATATGTTAATTTTACGATATATATATTTCTAAAAAAAAAAAAATATATATATATAAACTAAATACAATATGAAAATAATAAACTCGTCTAAAATTAAAACTAATATTGAACATAATTTTTTATATATTTTTTTTTTTAAGAAATTAAAAATATTATTGCAGTTGACTGTTGTTCTGTGTTTTTATCGATATTAATTTACTATTTACTTTTGAACTATTAAATGGAATATCTGTAGTTTTTAACTTTATGGCCTAATACATATCACTACAATCATATCCTGTGTTTCTTAAGCTTTGGATGTGACTGTGCACATTGTTGCACAGCATATATGGATAGTTAAGAATGGCATTTGCCGAGCATGTATTAAATTAATATACATATACATTATATTTTATATAGCAAAATGTAGCAAGAGCAGAATTATTTTTAGTAATATATCTAAATATATACATATGTATACAGGGTCTTTCAATAGGAGCATAACAATTTTATATTTTAATACTAACGGCACACTTAAATTTTTTGCACAAATTGTCAACGTCAAAACGTCAGTCTAGGTTTAAACTTTTGTTCATGGTGTAGAGTTTACGTACAACGTTTTGAATTTATTAAAAAATTGCTGTCGAACTTTTAAGAAAAATCATCATTTTTTGCTTAATTAAATATCTGCAAAATATCTGTTATTGGGCAGCAACAGAACCACATGTGCTTCAAGAGACTCCAATTGTACCCACAAAAACTGACCGTGTGGTGTGGCTTTTATGCCGGAGTTGTGTTTGGTTCGAAAATTGGAGTAAGCGCACTCTTACTGACTTACAATTTCGGTTGTGATTTTTAATAAAAATCAAACATTGCTCGTTCCTAATCATCTAAGCTTTAACTGACGTTGACAGATCCTGATCTTTCCTGATCATTTAAGTGTACTTTAGTATTCAAATACAAAATTGTTATGTCCCTAGTTGAATAACTCTATATACGGGTATACTATATAGTTAAATATATGTATATAAATGTATGTTTTTATAAAACAAAAAAATACACTTTATGCTTCATTATTTTGAGTCTTCACAATATATATATATATATATATATATATATATATATATATATATATATATATATATATATATATATATATATATATATATATATATATATATATATATATATATATATCCTGCCCCTCATCTAAATTATAAATTATTTACATAAAAAGAAAAGCCTAAACGAATTTCGTTCCTTTCATACTAGTACATACACATACAGATACAACTAAATACAGTTACATTTACATACAAAAGACATACAAACACACAACAAACATACACTAATCGTAGTAAGCTGTATTTATAAAAAATACGCTATCTATGCTAAAATTATTTTGTTATTTGTTAACTTATACCAAAATTAGCAAAAATGGCATTCTCGAATATTATTTTTTGTTTTCTCTTTTTTGTTTTGTTTTGTTTTGTTTTGTACAGAACATTTTTAAATAGAGCAATTGAACGAACCCCATCCATTTCTATTCTATGCTAACTCTTGCGCGCATCGCTTATTTCAATATAAAAGTATGCTTACATTTGTAGTAAGTAATGACACTATTTAACAATCTTATTTTCAATTTTCAATAAGAAACATGCAAAGCGCTCTGTGAGCTAATGCGGCATGTTCATCATTTGAATTGAGATGCTGTTCTAACTCTGCATATCTCTATGATGAGTTTTTTTGTTTTGTGTTTTTTTTGTTTTTTTTTTTTTGTTGATGTATCAGGTCAGTACTCTAATGCTACTTTCTATTTAATTAACTAGTTTACAAATATCGCTAGCTGCCGACCAATTCAATTTGACGATATTTCTTGCGGAGATTCGACACTGGATCACGATAGAGCATTGGATCCATACGCAGATTTGAGCGTATAAGTGGCATATAGCTATGGATTAAACAAGTAGTAAGCATCAAAAAGTTTTTTATTATTTAACAAAATATATATAACAAACTCACCCAAAGACCGCTGCGAATGTATTAAGGCAACTCTGCCGTTGTATAAAATGATCGGGATCATTCCATGGCGAGCGACTCGTTTCGTGATCTTTGTAACCCTTACGCTGTGTTACTTTAATTGGCGGTTTTCTGGTTACATGCGATACCAGTAGATTCATTAGTATATCTTCACAATTCGAAGATTGATGCACAGTCTTTAGTAGCAACAAAGAGAGCCAGTTGCTGTACAAGTAATTATAGTAACGGTGGTAAAATGCGGCGCCAGTCAATACAATCGAATAGTAGTTCGTCCATTTGGAGGTGTAGCCCCATGCGTTCTAATGCGAAAAATGACACAAACAAAAATATATATATATAGACTGTTTCATTTAAACCGCATATTGTGAGATCCCCGTAAAGTTTAAACGCCTAAAAATTTAACATTCCTATTTTGATGAAACTTGGTTAAGTTGTTGTATTGTGCGGCTACATAAAAAGTACAAAAAGTGGTTTTTAGCGCCCCCCAGTGCTTCAAAGCAACACGAAATTTTAAATAGTATAGTAAAACATAGAAGTGGGGGTTTAAATAGGGGTACCCCCAAAAAGTGGGCGGCACACGTCCACTAGTAGATGTGTATGAAGCGATGTAGTAGATGTGTAAGATGCCGCCATATAGAATTTCAAGTTGATATTGACATTTTCCATACAAAAACAAAAAAGTGCGCTGTGGGTTTATATGGGACTACCTCAAAAAGTGGTCGGTACCCGCCCATTTGTATATGTATATGTAAATGAAGAATTTTTTCATAAAAAACACCAAATTGCACGGTGAGTTTGTATGGGGACTACCCCAAAAAGTGGGTGGGCCACGCCCGTTAGTCTATGTATGTTAAGCGGCTGACCATAAAAAGGAACAACAGTGTATTTCAGCTTAATATTGACTTTAATAAAGATGTTTTCATACAAAAAGTCAAAAGTGGGCAGTAGGTTTGTATGGGGGCTATCCCAAACAGTAGGCGGGTCCAACCCATTAGTGTATATGTCAAGCAGCCGTCCACTAAAAGTTACCAAATAAGAAGTTGATATTGACTATTATAAAAAAGTTTTTCATACAAAAAGTCAAAAGTATGTATGGTAGTGGCGGGTCAATCTTAATACTCTATTAAACTGCAATAAAAAGAAGTGTATGTACAAAATTTGAACTGGATAGCATAAACATTGGTCCCCAAAAATGCGGGCTAGATCGACTCGTCTCGCCAAGCTGATCAAGAATATATATACTTTATGGGGTCTACGATGCCTCCTTTAATGCGTTACAAACTTTCAGACAATGATAAAACGTTTACTTCGGTTTAAACTGGTAAAACGTTTACTTCGGTTTAACCAAAGCTCAAATACCATTGACACAAAATTTCTAATCGAATTGTAAACTAAAACGTGGATGGTGGGTTTGTATATGGGCAGCGCACGACTATTAGTATATGTATATGAAGCGACCATTCTCAAGAAGCCACCATATTCAATGTCAAGCTGATATTGATTTAAATTAAGAAGTTTTTCATACAAAAGCGCAAAAGTGGGCGTTGGGTTTTTATGCAGGCTACTCCAAAATGTGAGTGGGACATGCACATAGTATATTTATGAAGATGGAACCATATCAACTTATAAGTTCATATTGACTACAATAATAACATTTTTCATACAAAAATGGACGTGTTATGTCAATACGAAAACTCTATTTGACTGAAATAAAAATAAGTCTAGGTGCCGGGTTACAGCTGAATATCTTAACAATTGATTCCCAAACAAATGCCCAACAACTACCAAACGGAGATGGAATCTGAAGGTCAACCCACAGAAAACCATCAATCCCAGCTTCACTCTGAAGACACTTATAGACCACACCCCACCCATACAGTTGGAAGGCGTAACTCTGGAGCAACCAACGCAGACAAGGTATCTCGGCATCGCCCTTGACAAGCGCATAACTTTTGGCCCCCACTTGAAAGCTACGGCCGGAAAATGTGGCCAAAGAATGCAACAATTGCGGTGGCTGATCAATCGAAGAAGCACCATGTCACTTAGAGCCAAAAGAGCAGTCTATGTACACTGTGTTGCCCCGATTTGGGTCTACGGTGTGCAAATTTGGGGGATAGCTGCTAAATCAAATTACAAACGAATACAGGTATTACAGAATCGAGCCATGCTACGAATTACAGACTGCCCCTGATATGTACGAGACTCTTCCCTTCATCGTTACCTGAAACTGCATACAGTGGAGGAGTAGATTGGAAGACACACTAACAGATACGCTTACTTAAGGCGATTGAAGAAATTAGGTTTTGCCAAAAACGATTGGCAGAATTTAATGTCCCCCTCCTAATATGGAATATTTTTAAGTACTCTTGCTTTTAGCATGAGGTTTGGTTTTGTTCTTTATTTTTTATACTTGTGTTGATAAGATACCATTTGTGCATTGTATGGATTCAACGCTTAATTAAATTTAAAAAAATGCAATATTAACTTGAAATTTGATTTTGTGGCTTCTGATGAGCCGACGCTTCACACAAATATTAAGAGGTGTGTTAACACTCTTTCAAAATTTTTTTTGTTTTACAACTTCTAAGTTCACAGTTTAAAATTCATGTGAATGGTATTAAAACTTAGGTACCACCGAAGTTAACGTGTTTCTTGTTCTTGTTTTCAACAAATTTTTTAGATATCTGAATTTTTTGGGTAGCCCCTATAGAAACCCACAATCATTTCGTGTGAATAGTATTAGGGTTTCAGTTCTACCGAATTAAACTTATTCTCTTGTTTCCCATGTTTTTTTTTTTTGCATTTCTTATGCACCCGGATAAGTACAACAACTTTACTTAGTTTCATCAAAATGGATGGGTTAAGTTTCTATTCGGATACACTTGACGTGGATCGCTCTATATACCCAACCTACCTTTGAATCATCCCAGAAATGCGCACGTGCTGGATAACCAACAATACGCTCGGGAAAATTACGCCACACCGTATAAGCAAAGTCCAATTCATCGGTATTAAGTGTTGCGTCCTCATCTAACGAGAGTACTGCATCAGTTTGTATCTCATCGTAGGGATAAAAACGTTGTGATATGCTTGCATGCTCATCGGCAGTATTCAATTCATCCGCTGCAGCGCTAGCAATTCCTCCTAATCCCATTGCTCCACCACCGGTAATGGCTGTATTTGCTGCCTCACGTTCTGCTTTAGCATTACGTCTGCGCGCCTTTTCTGCACCACCGCCACTTTTGGAGGTACCAGCTAGTGATATGACATGCAATGGCACGTGATATGTGGGCGGCCAACGCTTCTTTAATGGAATCGGCCGATCGGCAGCCCATAAAACGAGTATCTGTAATTCATTAGCGATATTAGTACCTAGAAAAATTATGCTTGGTAATTTCTACTCACTCTATCTACAAATTGACTTTTAGTTATAGTTTTGACTAGTTTATAAAGCGCTGCATTGGGTGTCAATGCTGCGCCTATTTGCACATAAATGACTGCTGTAAAATTGTGACGTGGTTCGGAGCCCATTGAGTTCAGTAGGAATGGCATATATCTAAAAAAATTCAATAAGAAATATTAGAATATTTATTTGTTTTTATAAGGCAAAAGAATTTAATAACTTACCGTGTGCTATCGGCAAATGTTGGAATTGTGAGTAATGCTCCGGGCGAGGTATTCCATATGAAATTACTGCGAACAGGATAATCTGGCAGACGTTCCCGAATTATCTAAGGTATATAAAGATAAGATGGATTACATTAGTTTAAAACGTAAAGTTGGGAGATATTTTTAACATTTTAAAATTATATTCTTATAAAATACAAGACAACTAAGTATGCTTCAGTCGAGCTTGTCTGACAGTTCGATAGCCTGTACCAATAATACAAAAATAATAAAAAATTCGATGGAACCGAAGATTTAATACTCTTCACACTTGCCCTCGTTTTTGCTCGGCAACGCTGGTGTTTTACTTCAATCTAATTTGACAGTTGTAGATGGAATAGAGGATTCTAGATAATTTTGTTCCGCATAAAATTCTTAGAAAGAATTAAATTAAATTAAAACTTAATGAAATTTCGGATCCAGAGCGGATTGAACCCAGGTTTTCTAGAATGTTAGACCACACGCTAGGCAGTTGAGCTACCGATGCCTCACAATTTACTGACACAATACAATACAACATCAATTTGTACAATATCTGCTATTATTAACTGGATTCTATTTTTGTATGTAGCTGACCAATTTAAAAATAATTATTATTTTAACATTAATAATTGCTTTTATTCAAACATTTTCGATACAACAAAACTAAATGCAAAGTGTTTTTGTATGGGAGCTACCCCTTCTAGTGGATAAATTGTGCACATTTTTGAACTCTCTGTGTCATACTTTGTACGAAGAGTATACCTTGGTGGAACCGGAGCTCATTCACACAGAACTGTAATCGAATAGCAACTATATAGCCCATTCGAAAATAAAAAACAAGAAAAAACGTTAACACGAAATTTCAAATCCTATTGTGTAACATAAACGTGGGTGATGGGTTTGTATTTGTCTACATCATTAGTATGTGTATGTGAGGCAACCGTTCAAAGAAACCACCATATCGAATGTCAACTTGATGTTGACTTAACTAAAAAATATATTCGTACAAAGACTATGTGGAACACGTTCATTGGTATATGTATACGAATAAAAAGCGTCCATATCAAATTTTGACGAGCTAATCAAGAATATATATACTTTGAGAGGTCTACATTGCGTCCTTTAATGTGTTACAAACATTCCGACAAACCGCTAATACCATTTCATTAAATGGTATAAAAACTTTTTTTTTTGGGCCGTGAGATTTTATGGGAGCTACCCCTAGGAGTGGGGGTACGCCCATTTATTTATGTGATGTTCTATCCATACTAAGACATCTTATCAAAAATGGGTGGTGGGTTTGTATGGGATCTACCCCAAAAACTGAGCGTGGCATACCGATTTCATATATTTAAAAATTTAAGCATGATGAACTAAGCATAACAAAATTCGTTCTTACTTAATTACAATTATAACTGCAATTGGAAATCACTGAATTGCTCTGTAGATGCCCTGTTATCGTAGTTAAGTTATTTTCTGCTAATGAGATCAGTGCAAAATAACATTAACAGAAATACCATTGATTTGAACAGAAATTAGGAGTCATTTACAGTTACAGTTGTGATTGAAAAATATCAAATTTTGTTCATGCTACTTAATCTGTCTATTCATGCCTATTTGATATATTATATTAATTTTAAATATAGATTCATATATATACAATTGTATCAGTAAATAGAAATATGTTCCCGTCAACTTCAACTCAAATTCCACACACAAGATCACAGTTCATTTTCTAGGTGAAGAGTATTTGTAGTTGGTCAATAATAGGATCCTATGATTACATATATTGTATATCAAATTGTGATTGAAAAGCGGATTGTTGCTTATAGACTTTACCAAGTTTCTAAAGAAAGAAGTTCAACAAAGTCAAAACATATATTGATGGGCAACAAAAAACCCGAAAGCGAATATTCATACGCAGTTTCGCACAAATTTATAGAAATGTATTGGATTTTAACAAATTTTCCAGCATTTTTCGAGCTTTTATCGTTAAATTTTCATATAATGCGTACGTGACAACTGAAAATTTTGATGTTGCGAAAATGTCGCGAAATTAAAATCGTGCGCTTTTGCTAAAACACTTGCAATAGTTTATATATTTATCGAAAAATAGTATGTTCTACAATATTTTAGAACAAACCACTTTCGAGTATTTAAACTATAGGAACAACGAAGCTAACTACTATTTCCCTTTTTTGGTAATATATTCATATTCTTCCTAAAAATTCTCCACTTTTCATCTTAATTACTTAAATCAGTGCTATTTTTGTTGACAATTCGGTTTACAATGGCTTTATGGATAGTAAATATCATTCTAATGTTCTTTCACCTTATGCATAAATTCTGTAATTATGAAAAATTGTGTGTATTGGTTGAATAGTTTTGTATACATTTACTATTATTTTCAGTAAACTAAAAGTTTGAAAGCCAGCCAAATTAAGACAGCGGATAGACAGCTTTTTTCCATGGGGGTTATAGAAACTTTATATTGAGGGAAAGAAATTCTATGAGAAGAAAATAAAAATTCATATACTTTTCTACGGTCATACATGTTATCTTCGGTACAAGCGAAGTGTAAATACTCTTCAATAAAGGCTTACTCAAGAAGTCTAGCTCAAGATATAAAACGTGTGCATATAAATTGGTGAGATATAGGCTTATATAGGAGTTATCTGCTAGTGGGTGTGTACGGTTATTATGCACTGTGCCTAAAGAGAGAAGGTTTTGCGAGTATGTGTAAAAGGCACAAGGGGTCTTGGCAGACCACACAAAAAATATACATATTATTGATCAGCATCGTAAGCTGAGTCGATATATACGTACATGTCCGATTATCCTTTGCTCCGTTTGAGTGAATGTATTTACAAAAAGATCTCACCATACAGTAATTTGTGTCTTATTTGCACACTTTTTACGGCCTCCCAGCAGAAACAAAGTGTATCAGCTGTGCTGCGATCACCAACTATATGGACAGTGCAGCTATACAGTTGGTTGGTGTCCTTGACATATATCAGGCTGACATCACAGTAATAACCGCTCTGAAAAAGCATCATGTGATATCTACTACAGTTGGCATACGAGGCAGCACGAATTTGGATGCGGTTTTGCGGTTAGTAGGAAACAACGCGACTAGTCTGCGTGTTGACGAGCACCTGGTAGCCATACGTTTTAAGCCTAAGTACTTTACCATTAACCCAATATGTGGCAACGCCCCGATGGAAGACAAAGATTTTGAGGCCAAAAAAAATGCTTTACGAGCGCATGGAGCGCTGCCTCAACCACGATGTCAAAATCGTGTTTAGCGATTTTAACTCAAAATTTGGGAAGGAAGAAATCTCTAGAAAATCAATCGGAAAAAATATATTCATAAACTTACAATATACATACATATTATTATTATTACATGTGTATTATTTACACTAAACTGAGGTGAGAAAAGTATGTATACATAACTATAATACTTTAATACACTGGGAATGGATATGATTAAATCAAATTTTTATAAACAATACTAAATACATACATACCTACAAATGTACTGGGTGTCTCAAAAGAAAGTTCTCATTTGATTTGCTTATTGCGTGAACGCAACTATTCCGTGGGGCGCGGGGGTATGCCAATCGGTAGCCTAGTTTTTGGGAATTTAGTCGGTCGTTTATAGGGTGCGTTGTGCGTACGTCAGTTTTACAAAAACGGTAATTCAGCGACTGTAGCGCGTAGAAAATTATGCAATATTCGACATGTTCGTCATTTAAATAATGTGCCAAGCCCTCGACTCATTGGAAAATGGGTCGAGAAGTTTGAAGAGTCTGTTCGTAACAACCCGGACCTTTCTATTCGGAAGCGTGCTGTTGCTTTAAACGTGCATAGATCATCATTGTTCCGCATTTTTAGCAACTACACACAAGTCCAACAGGTCTCTACCACGAGTTCATGACATTTTTCCTGGGAAATTGATCTCCAGGAGAGGCGACATAAATTGGCATCCACGAAGTCCCGATTTAACCCCTATGCACTTTTTCTGTAGGGTGACGTCAAATCTACAGTTTACGGCAACAAACCGACTTCCCTGGCACAATTAAAAGAAAATATCCGTATCGAAATGGCTGCCATCACCGAGAATACCTGCCGAGCCGTCATAGGAAATTTTAGTGCTCGATTAAATGAATGCCGTGAACGCAACGGTTTACATTTGGACAATATCATTTTGTAAGAAATAAATTCCCAAAGTGTGTATTTTAATGTGTAATAAACATTTTTGCAATAACTACTTACTTTTTTTTATCGATTTTTTAAATGTGAACTTTCTTTTGAGACACCCTGTATATATGTACATATGTACGAATATTCTCGATTTCCTTGATCCGATGTAAATATAAACATTCATAAAACGGTATGTTGATACAAATTTATTCTATGTACGTATTTCAGTATGTATAAATGTCAGTATGTATGTATAAATGTGAATACACAAATTGAGCTTTATTTTATCAATAACATTCATTTTTATAAATATGTACATCCACAGATCTACATGAAAATTTCATATGTATGTAGATATGTATGTATGTATGTACATATATTAGATCGCATGCAATTGTATCATAATTCTTAATTCATTTATAATTAATCATAAAGTATTTATGACGTCACACCTTAAAAATATATATATACCTATGTATGACCCAAGAATGTGATGACGTCACAATGTATTTATAAATGCTAAGAAAGAGTAAACCAAAACAAATTTGAAAGATAAAAGAAAACTTAAAAGGAACAACAACAATAAAACAAAAATAAAACATACGGATTGGATTGATAATACTATTAAGCTTCATTTACACACATTCCAAACGTGCGAGTGAATGAGCAAACGAGAGAAGCATGTGTAGATAGATTGTACATAAATAGAGGGGGAGGGAGCAAAAGGTGCCAAGTCTTTTAAATACCTTTGTTTATATATATGTTCATAAATAATGACAAAAAAAGAGAGCGAGCGAGAGAGAAAGAGAGAATGGTAATGAGCATGGTGGTGTATTTTAAAATGCCGGCTACGTCGAAATCTAATTTTATTTATTTTTATTTTTTTCATCCAACAAACTGTCGCCGCTAATTTATGCAGCTTTAAAATAGATCGTATTAACTGATTGTGTGCTCCAAACAGATGGCGGCGTATCGCGAAGGGGAAACAAGTTCAAGCAGCAAAAATATCTATGAAATTTGCATGCTCGTAGCTACGAAGAGGTTAGGGGGCCGGCGCCCACACTACAAAACGCATTGGTCCCATAGAAAAAACAACAGTAGACTGTTTTCATTCTCAAATTCATTAACAAAAAAAAAATATATATATATATTCACTACGCTGCACAGAGGTCCCAAATTCTATATAGTAGTTTTTGGGATCGCTGATTTCGAATTTTACATTATTTTTTCGTTAACCCAATATGGATGATTTTAAATGAAACAGATTTATTGTGAGGACAGTACATTTTCTTTGTTGTTCAATCGTTCTACTCTGAGAAAACCCATAATTTAAACTAATAAAATATTATTTGATAATACATTATTTTTTTGTATTTTTGCGATTCTTATTAAATATATCCAATTATGCATTGAGTTCGTCTACAGTTCCAGATAAATTACTCAAGTAGTTGCAGTTGTCCACAACGTTTAGAAGTCTGCTTTATATGGGGGTCGAAAAATATGGCATTTCCGAAGTAATTTGCTGTGTATCCGAACCGGAGTCAGAAGTGGCCCATCACGTCAGGATTTTGAGAATTTTGAGGTTATGTACCCGAAAAAAGGGATTTTTTCCTACTTTTGAGGTTATGTACAGGGTGGAAACAATTTTTGTGGTCTGTCTCTCCAGTTACATTATTTAGTACCACTCTTACCCATTAATTTAAGAGTTCGAGATATCAATTACAATTTTTTTTATATCCCTTCGACGTCATTCGGGTACATAACCTCATATATTTCAAAATCCTTACGTGATGGGCCAATTCTGACCCCGGTTCGGATTCTACGCAGCAAATTACTTCGGAAATGACCATTAGCTTTCCAACAACTGACATGACCCCGGTATTTGTAGAAATGTGTTATTTGAATTATACAATGAAACCAAATAGAATAAAAGTCGCCCATTACTAACTGCTCACTTTGAAGTTTAGTCGTTGGAATTTTAGCTGGTCAGACTTAACTTTCTATAAAAAAATCAGTATTTGCTCTGCAAAGTTGGCGCAGAAGTCATACACTTTCTTGACCAGCAGATAGTCCAGCATCATATAGGTCGAGCTTCAACGAGTAGAACAATCAATTGGTGGCTTCATTACCTTCTAGCATTACGTAGCTTAAGCACGACGTGCGAAGCTTTTTGACATGGGTTCTAGCAGCTAAAATGGCTTTTGAAAAACTGCACAAATATTGCTACTACGGATATTGTATATGGTATCAGCTGTTTTTGGTTTTCCTTTCAACATTATGCATAAGTAAATATTTTTCTTAGCAACAAATAAAAGTGTAAACTGTAACTATACCGGTATAAATGTTTTGGTTCCGGTACGGTGCTTTGATTTTATTTATATCAGTAAAAGGATCCGTTTTTTTTTTAAAATAATATATCGGTTCCGGTTCTCTCGCTTCAGGGTTTGTTCCCTGGTTGACAGCAGTGTTATGAGAATAAAAGCAATATAGGCTTCTGTGGTCAAAATTCTTGTAACGCCCACTTTTTGGGGTAGGGCGGTCCCTATTGACATTTTTATTGTAGTTAATATCAACTTATAATTGATTTGGTAGCTTTTAATCGACGGACGCTTCACATATACTTCAATGGGTGAAACCACCCACTTCTTAGGGTAGCCCCCGTTGAAACCCACCGCCCACATTTGTGTTTTTGCATGAAAAACTTCTTTATTAAAGTCAATATTAGCTTGAAATTCTATGTTCTGGATTTCATGAACAGCCGCTTAATATACATACATATGTTAATAGTCGTGTACCGCCCACTTTTTGGTGTAGCCCGTATGCAAACCCACTCCCACGTTTTTGTTTTACAATACGATATAAAATATAGTGTAGATGATATTAGAGCTTCACTTGAACCGAAGTTAATGTTCTTTCTTGATTTGTTTGCAAAATCTAAGTCAAGAAACCAATTACTAATTAATGAACTATTAACTCGGCGTTTATTCGGCGGAAGAGGTGAGGCGTGTTGTGCGGCGTTTCACCACACTCAGACCAGCAATCATTGGTGCTCATCCCGATTCGTTTCCTGTAACACTTGAGCATGTGGTTTCATTTCAATGTTAATTGTGCGAACGTAGTTCTGGTGTTACGGAGGAGACATTATTCGCGGCCCGCGGCCAAGCGCAATATTGTGTCTGAGAGATTTTATTGACTCTTTAAGTACATCTTTGTGCAATTGAACCCTACCGGATATATAAACACACTCCTCTAAATGATCTCGAGGTACAAAACGAGCTATACTCGTTTTGTAACGTCTGATGCCATTTAAGATACGAGTTGGAACCGCTGTCGTGAGGGTGCCTTGATTGGGATGATTGCTCCTAATAAGAACTGCTTCGATAGCAATTCATTATATTGGTGAATGGAAAGCACCATCGTTCCTTCATGCAAGTTGTCTTTATGAGTCATTTGTAAAAAACCAGTAGCAGTCCTCAAAGCATCTGTTCTCTTTGTTGCTCCTCTTGTTTCCTTTATTTTCAGTTTGCAGAAAGAGAAATTATATTAGCTCTGACGCGCTTTAACGGTCTCAGTATTGAAGGAACTGACAAGAGAGCTGATTCGCTTTGTTGAAATACAATAAACAATTAACGGCAACAGCTTAAGAAGTTTTACTTTCCCAGTGACAATTGTCCCATCTTCCCCATACTATAAAAAAAAATTCTAGCTACGCTCATGAGAACAAGTCTAAGCAGTAAAAATATCTATGCTGCTTGGCTGATATGTTTAACAATAACTAAGTTGATATGTATTAAATAAATAAATATTTTTTATGTTTAACAAAAAAAAAAATATTCATAGGCCACAAAAAAAAAATCCATGGCAACTAGACAGGAAAGCAAAATGTAACAACAACATAACTTGTTTCTCACAAACACAAATACGTTGCACAACAAACGACGAGAGTAATAGGCAAAGTATAGAGCGAGAAAGCGCATATAAACTTTAATGAGTTAGCATGCGTTTAATATTGGAGCAAAAAAGCACGAGCTAGAGAAAATCCACACATACAGCACACACATGCATATGCAAACCCCACTAATTTCGTCGATGATGATGATGATTTCATTTGGAGACGTTGGAGCGCTCGGCCATTCATTCTCATTTGGCAAGTCAAAGTAAACGGACGCAGCTCAAGCGCACAAGAAATACTAACTAAATATTAGTGTAGAAACTTATTGAAAAGAAATTTTGTTTGAAAATTCAATAGAACAGCGCAAGAGGAGATAATAAAAACGCGCACAAACTAGTGTACTTAAGCTACAAAAAATATAAAAATATACATTCTTCTATAAACAACAACGAAAATATGTCGCAGAAACGTGTCACACTCTCCACACGCGTATCGCGCGCCAGCACCTCCACACCTGTGGGCGGTGCATCCTCATCGACCAGCGGACGTTTGGGCGCCACAAGTCCAACCAGTCCAACACGCACTACGCGCATACAGGAAAAAGAGGAACTACAACATCTTAATGATCGACTGGCCTGCTACATAGACCGCATGCGTCATCTGGAGAACGAGAATAATCGTTTAACGCAGGAATTGCATTTGGCACAGGATACTGTCAATCGTGAAACATCGAATCTGAAGGCCGTCTATGAGAAAGAATTGGCTGCGGCGCGTAAGTTACTCGATGAGACTTCGCGAGAAAAGGCTAAGCTGGAAATCGATATAAAACGTTTGTGGGAGGAGACTGATGATTTAAAGCAAAGGTAAGGTGAAAAACTTGAACGATTTTCATACATACATGCATATGTATGATATAAAAAATTACTTAATTTTTCGAAACATTTGTTGTTTGTGTCGTCAATTCATATCCATATTCAACAACTACAAACACATCGTGATGTCATACAAGTATTTGTGTAGCTCAAAAACTTGTATCTCAATCTCTCATGGCAATGACAATCGCTAGCGTTGGCGATGATGTCACCTTTTTATGGTGTTTGTTTGTTTTGTTGTTGTAAGCTTCTTAAAAGCACATGGCATATTTATTTGTATAATATAATCGCAAACGCTCTCTCTCTCTTTTGCTCATTTCAGAGTTTTTGTTATTATTGGGGGCCAACATACATAATGTATACTTATATAGGTCTTAAAATATTTCATATCGAACGATTTAACTTTCTTTCAACCGAATTCTCGACAAATTTTGCGCCAACATTTATTTTTATTACCAAAAAATATTCAACCATTCGAACGAGTATTTAAGCAAACGATTAATGCCCTCGCTTCAAGGTCTTAACGTCTAAGTGAAAAATGTATATTTCAAACGCACACGACGCATTAATTTAACCAAAAGTTATGATGTCACTGTACCAAAATATTTGCGCAGAAAACCAGTCAATTGCGTTTTAGTAACTCCATTAATAGTTTGGCGGTAGGGGATATTACAATAACACTATTCAATAGTAAGCTAAACTATTATGATCAAATGCTAATGGTAAAACAAATATTTAAAACTGAATATAATACTGGTGTACAGCACAAAAGTTTTCGCTGTATGATTTATTATATATTTTTTTTACAAGTTAGTTTAACCATTTCGGCTATATATCGAGTTAAGAGCAACCAATTTCACTGCGACTTATTTGACATAAAGGATATAATTAAATAATCAAAAAATTATTTTTAGTTTTCTAAAATCGGTTGAATAGTGTGAAAGTAATGAGCTGAAGTTTTTCCAAGATATTGGATTTTTAACAAAAATGAGGCCAACAAATTTACTTTAAAAATAGGCAAAAATAGAATTCGTTTAGTTTTGCAAAGTTTTGTAATTTTTGGCATAAAGAACGAACGAAGAAAATGAAATACACATAGTAAACAAGCAAGATAATTTTTGTAAATTTGCTTAAGAATTTTACAAAATGGTTACGAGTATATATCTTACATATCTTTACTTTATTGAAGAATATATAAGATAAAAATATATGGCATTAACCATTATTTTTAATTTGTTGACTAGTGTTATATTTGATGAGAGATTCAAAAGAACCTACAATACATTAAGTATCTTGGAAGATTTTTGGCGAATATACGCGCTATAATTCTTTTCACTAAGAACATCTATAAACACACACAATTTTTTTTTTTATTATTTTTTGAAAACATATTCCCCTCTAAATACAAGCTTCGCAAACAAGTTTCAACATATGCTAATTAATTTGATATATCCAATTAAATTCACAGACTCGATAAGAAGACCAAGGAGTGTACAGTCGCTGAGAACAGTGCACGAGTCTATGAATCTCGCTATAATGAAATTAATGGCAAATACAATCAGGCACTTGTTGATCGCAAAAAGGCCGATGATCAGGCCAAGGATCTGGCAGCAGAAAATGATCGTCTGCGTCGTCAGCTTGAGGAATTGCGCAAACAGCTGGAAGCTGAAACCTTGGCACGTGTCGATTTGGAGAACCAAAACCAGAGTCTGCGTGAGGAGCTGAGCTTCAAGGATCAAGTGCATGCACAGGAGTTGACCGAAACACGTTCACGTCGTCAAATCGAGATCAGCGAAATCGATGGACGTCTTGCGCGTCAATATGAGGCTAAACTGCAACAATCATTGCAGGAACTGCGTGATCAGTATGAGGCACAGATGCGCGTCAATCGCGAAGAGATTGAGCTGCTCTACGACAATGAGATACAGAATCTTAAGGCAGCCGCCAACCGTGCTGCAAATTCATCGGCACATGCTACAGAGGAGGTACGCCTAATGCGTACAAAGATTGATGGTTTGAATACTAAGATTCAAGATCTGGAGAATACAAACAGCGGACTAAATGTAAATTATTATTTGTTGTTAGTGCAGCTTGTATGTGAAACTAATTTTGTTATTCTTGTTTAATGTATTTAGGCACGCATACGCGAGTTAGAGAATCTCTTGGATACGGAACGCCAACGCCACAATCAGTATATTGCAACGTTGGAAGCCGAGCTGCAACGCATGCGCGATGAAATGGCACACCAGTTGCAAGAATATCAGGATCTGATGGACATCAAGGTGTCGCTGGATCTAGAAATTGCAGCCTACGACAAATTGCTGTGTGGCGAAGAACGTCGTCTGAATATTTCATCTCCACCACGTCCAGGTGCAGGTGCAGCTGCCGATTCAGGCATTTCCAATGGCACACATTTGTCGGTCAGTTCTAGCTCAGCTACTCGTTCCGGCCGTATTACACCGAGCGGTCGTCGCTCAGCTACACCTGGTATTGGTGGCAGTTCAAGCGCTGTTAAACGTCGTCGCACCGTCATCGATGAATCGGAAGATCGTACATTGTCCGATTTCTCAATTAACTCAGCGGCCAAGGGAGATTTGCAAATAATTGAAGCTGACAGCGAGGGACGTTTTATTAAACTGCACAACAAGGGCACCGACGAAATCAATCTAACTGGTTGGCAATTGACACGCATTGCTGCCGATGAAGAGCTGGCATTCAAATTTTCACGCGGTTCAAAAATCAGCGGAGGCAGCAGTGTTACAATTTGGTCTGTTGACGCTGGTGTCTCCCACGAACCACCGTCCGATTTGGTTATGAAGAAAAAATGGCCCGTAGCTGATTCTATGCGTAGCGTACTTGCCAATGCCGATAAAGAGGTGAGAGTCTTGTCGATTTACAACACATGCGGCACTTGTAACATCTGCCGTCACTGCAAGCAGCTTGAGTTTGTGCTCGACATGTAATTTAACCCAATATCTTCGAAACTGCAAATTTTTATAATATTTGTTTTGTTCATTTTACAGGATGTTGCCAGCTACGACCGTGTGCGTACAAACGTTTCCAGCCACGCATCGCGGCACAGAAGCAGCACTGGCACAGGCTTCACACTCGGCTCCGGCGCTGGCTCTACAGGCGTGAGAAGTCTTTTCTCGTTGCTCTTCTAAGGGCAGCGGACACAATGGATTTAATTCTTATGCATTTCACATACTACTTAACACTAAACAGTCTGTAATAAACTACTACCGTAGATATTTATCAATTGGTCACATATCTCTCAATTGTGCAATGTTCAAATTTGTTGTAAAAAATTGCAATGTACTTGTATCCTATCTGTATGAACAAATAAATGTTCTTTATGTTCACAAAATATGTTCATAATTTATATGTATTATATCGCTTCGCCATATTTTCCTTTATCAAAACCAATTATTGACCCATTATTTTGAATGTCAACTTAACTGCTAATAACGAAAAATAAAGTTTCACTACAAAAATGGACACAGTCACGATTCGCATATAATAGAAGAATTAAATTCGGTTTATCTCAGAAATTATTGGATCGATCGTTATGATATTCCTAGAGCGTGTTACTATATAAGGTTAAAAAAAATGGGCGCAACCGCGGCCGCACCTCAAAAGGAATATCCAATTCGTCGTCAACAACAGTTATGAAATTCATAGAGAGTGTTACTATAATTTTAGCTTTACGACGTTTGGAACAACAAAAGGCAGACGTCATCAGTTATTTCTCAGCAACTTATTGACCGAATGTTATTCAAAGAGTGTGTTACTATCGTTTAAGAGAGAAGGTTTCTGGTTATACATAGGTAGATTATTTGAAAATATTAACGGTGAGACAATCCACCCCCCAAACTATAAAAAAAAACGCAACTTTCTTATCTCCGCAACTATCCGACCGGCCATTTAATATAACATGTTACTATCGTTCAGAAGAAGGCTTCTGGATATACATAAACCGTTTGGAACAAAGAGGCTGTGCTACACCACCCACACATATAAGAGAAAAAAATCGTTATATTATCACCAACTATTTGACCGACAGTTATGAAAATCATAAAGTGTTACTATCGTTCAGGAGAAACCTTGTGGCTGTAGCGGTACCACATCCCCTATACAAAAGACGCCATTCGTCATTTCTCAGCAACTATTTGTCCGAACGTTATGAAATATCATAGTGTGTTACTATCGTTGAGCAGAAGGTTTATTTAGGCATGACAGTAGAATTTACACTTAAGAGATATTATGGTATGTTAAAATTCATAAGTTGATTCAAAATATGAGATATCAACGCGAATTCCGATTCTGTACAACGCGCAGATACAAACTATGCTGAATTGTACCTTTCTTGAATTCTTGAGCTTCATAAGCCTGTCAGAATTAGCACTTCATAAATTGCTTTTAAATAGAACTGATATTATTATGTTCATAAGAAATTTTACTATACCATCATTGGCAAATTGATTCAGTCCGGTATAACTGTGCGCATACCCATTAAATATATGATCCAACATTGCTTTCCAAGTGACAAGAATGCTATTCCCAATAAGGGTAACCTTCGCTATGAGTATTTATAAAGCACAAGGTCAGAGGCTCAAAAGATAAGGATTGTAATTACCAGAACATGTTTCATTGCATGGAGTGGTTCTCATGAATTTGTAGATTCAATGCTATTTATTTTTGTATTCAAGGCACACAGAAGAAAGAAGATTTTTAAAGATGTTCTTTGAATGTTTTACAATTAAATATGTTGAACATAATGATAACTATTTTCTACAACTGATATTTATTACAACATTTTAAAATGCATAGAACATTATATTACCAATCGGTGGCCGACCACCATGCGAAATATTCGCTCGACCCAACTTGTGATAAAATATTGCAAATATTTTTGTATTTAAGACGGTAATTTGAAAGCGATGGGGGACGATACTAAATGCGTGCATTGAACTTTTACTGAATGTAGCAGAAAGTATAATGTTCTCTAAAGCAAATAAACTTCGTATTTATGTTACAGAAGAGCATAATCACGTTGACAGTCAAACAGACATGACTAAAATTTCTGATTAGAGTTATCTATTTGAACACTGCCGATAATTGACTACCCATATATGTATGTAGGTATCTACATTCAGTACTCACCTCAAACGTTGTAAAGACAATTTTCTCTATCGAACCAAAATAACGTTCCCACAGAACTTGTGTTTGCTGGCGCAATGCAAAAATACGCTCAGGCGAAATGGATCTTACAATATCAGGAACCTGTAGCATTAAAAATAAATGTTTGATTAAGCTTATGAACATATTTGTACATATTCCTTTGTAACTCGCCTGAAGCAACAGACGTTCATCAGCCCAAATGGCAGCTTGTTTCCAGTCAATTTTTGACTCAAATGGCAAAACCCATGCATTGGAAAGCAGTACTGGAATACAGCCAGCTTGTAACGCTTCCAGAAACCTATAAATTTTTATAATATGAGCTGGTGACACTACTAAGAAAAGTAATTTGATGTAAATACCTAAACGATCCCAAGCGTCTGCCGCGTGGTACTAAACAAAATGTTGAGTTTTGCAATAGAGTTTCGTAGTCGTATCTAAAAGAGAAATGAAGTATTAAATTATAAGGTACACACTGTTATATTTAATATTACCTATCGTATTCCCGATTATCTTCATCACAGCGATTATCCTGCAGTTCACGCCAACTCTTGCCATGGCGGCATGTTGTTACTAAAACCATATCACGTCCATTATGCAAATGAAACAGAGAATTGCGTGTTTCGGAGCCAATGCCATGTACGTATCTGAAAAGAGATAAGGAAAATTAATATTAAATATAGAAAACTTTATTATTTTTATTATTTTAAGATGTCAATGCAAGAGCTCTGAAATATATATGTCTTTACTTTGTCGTAGTAGCTTCAGCAGGCAGGAAGTGGTTAGCTTTAGGTTTCCAATGGAAGCAAAAGTGTAACGAGGTTTCTTCAAAGTGGTCGCATAATCTATATTCAGGATAGTTGTGTGTTCAAATTACATACAGATGTTTTCTCAGATGAGAATTACACCTCAGAAGTTCTCTTCAGATTCTTTATGGACTTCAGGACATTTGTTCTGTTCGTGTTATAATCTCATAAGTGTTATTGGAAAAGTTTTTTTTTTTGGGCCGATGCATCCACTTGGGCTGTTTTGGACGACCTTTGACAGCACAGTTGTCCCTGCGCATGTCGGTACATAAACCCAATCGTGCCACAAGTGTTTGCTTGCTTTACATAAAACATTCTTGATCAGCTAGACAAGCTGAGCGGTTTTAGAAATGTACGTCTGTATGGCAGATGTCTATAATAGTGCTCACTAAATATTATCTAAATTTTTTAGATATTGGTTTAAAATTTGCTGAAAATGACAGTGATGTGTTAACTAGAAGTGGTAGTTACCATACAGGAGTACTCTGATATTTATTTATTTTGATTTATTTTTGATTTTGAAAATGACTTAATTTAAGCCACTTTTTATAGCCTGTACCAGTAGGGTAAAAGGATAACATTAAGTTTATGAAAATGTATGTAAAATCAAATAGGAGGGCTATCAGATCTCAAAAAGTATATACATATATTCTTGATCCACATAAAAAGTTAAGTCGATGTAGCACGCACATATCCCGTAGAAGTTGAAGGAACTATGAGATATATAACCTTAAAATTTTAATATATAGTCTTCTGAACTAAAAATTTGGTGTATCTCAACCATATTGCAGCATCCCACATAGGTTTATATTGAATATAGTCCCCCACACAAATCTATGGTTCAAAAAAGGTCCTTAGTACAAGTTATCTCGAAGTCGAGCGAGTAAAGTGGCGTATTACTGGTGCTAACTAAACAATTTTAAAGAAGGGCCATCAATTCTCTGGGTATGTTGAGTTAAAATATAAACAAAACAAATTGTTCAAGATATTGTTCGATCTCAAATATGGAACAAAGATATGGTGGATATATGATTCAAAAAGCAATTATACACTAAAGGGTGCGATCTACACCGTTAAATTGGCTGGCTGCTCCCAAGATGTGGAGCAAGCCAAACTAGTGATGTTATCGTTTGAACTAAAATTCTAACAAAAACGGGCAACAAACACCTTGTGCCGGAGGAGTTCACAAATGCGAAGATACACAACATTTCATTGTAATACATAAAATAATTCATAAACCAATGGTTCAGTGCAATAAGAAGCTTTATCGAATTCTGGATTACAACGAAAAAAAAGCAGGTGTTGATACGATGGGTTATATGATCATGGTTACTCTTGCAAGCGTGGCACAAACCCTTGGCCACTTGGCTTGACATTATTTATTGTTCACGAGTCATTCGTACCATCATATAAAACGGAAACACTGTTAATTCTTTACGCTTTGACATCACAATTGGTGACCACTCACATGGAGAATAGGGCAATGATAAGTCACGTTGGCCGCCAGCCAACGTGTAGTTTTTTTGTAAGTAGTTACAACAAAAAAAAAAAACAAACTTGCATTCTACTTTTCCCGATGTTATTTTTCGCCACACCCTAAACTATATTCAGCCATAAGCACATTCACAGGTCCAGCCACGAACAATGCGGTGCAATCCCCAGCACAACAAAATACGACGCAAAACATTATTGTCCTTTAAAAAATTAAAAAAATTCTATTGATTGACATATCAACATTTGTACTCTCATAATTTATTTGTCTTATTTTGTTACTCAATAAATGAATTAAAAATTATTATGAGGTACACAAAAAAGGCGTTTATTTATTGAGCACCCCTATAACACCCTTTAAGAGACCGCCTAAGGAAGATACGCACACACATACTGATAACCAATAGCAGCAACCAGAGGAACACTTAGCTAGACGAAAACATTGGGGACACCTGGCCATGGCATGTCCCGCGAACTTTTATGGGCAGCCATCGCCCACTTTTTAAATTTCGTGTGAAAAACTTTTCATTAGTCAATATCAACTTGAAATTCAATGTTGTGGCTTTTAATTCGATATCGATTAAAAACAATGAAAAACGTTAACTTCGGTTCAACTTAAAATATGCCATTCACACGAAATTTCAACTTGGGTGGTGAGTTTCTATGGGGGAACGTAAATTGTGTAACATACGTCTGTCCATAAAAAACAGCCATGTCAAATTTTGAGTTGATATTTCCAATAGTAAGAAGACTTAAGAAAACTTAAGTGGGCAGCGGGATTGTATGGGAATAGCCGCAAAAAATGGACGTGAAAAAATATATCACCAAAAATGCACAACAATAGAGGGTATTTTGTTGATAAAGATAAAATTGTATATTAAGTTAATGCAAATGTATGCAACAGCCAAAATGAGAAGTGGTAGTATATAGTAAATATATTCTCTATCAGCACCTAAAGTGGTGTCGATTTATACTATCAGACCATCTGATCATAAAATATATAAATCTATGGTTTAGTATGGAGTCCTAGACAAGATACAGGGTGTCTCGAAGCTGGACACAATCGAGTGCAGAGTTCATATTAACAAAAGAAGAAAAGAAGAACAAATGTAAACTTCGGTGGAATCAAAGTTTTAATACTATTCATCGTGTGTTCACGACTACGAAATACCCTTCATGTAGACCTATGCAGACCTTCAAATTTTAAATCACAAAAATCAATGTTTTTTCATTAAAAAAAAAAAATGTTTATTAATGACTGTATTATGGACGTTGTGAGCGTGGCATCATACAAATTTAGAATACAAATGTGAGTCTCTAGCTGTTATATTTCCTGAGATCTGTTGTCTCAGACGGACATAGTAGTTTCCGATGCTGATCAATAATATATATACTTTATGGGGTCTACCACGCCTCCTTCTGGCTGTTTCATACATTCGCACAAATTTATTATACCCTTGTCCATCCCTTTGGGTTTAGGGTATAACAAAATATTTGTCAGACCGAACAACATAAACGTGGCTAGTAACTTTGTTGGGGGCTACCCCTAAAAATGAGCAGGACACGTCCTTATTTAATTTCAAATACATATATTTCGGCCGTAGTCATCCCAAAAGTGAGTGGTATGTTCACACCCATTTATATACATGTGAAGCGTGGGATCAAATATTCCAATAAAAAAGTTTTCCATACATAAAGTCAAAAGTGGACGTGACATGTCACTACGTATGCCCTATTTAACTGCAATAAAAGTAAGTATTGTGTATGTGCTGGGTTTCAGTTGAATTACAATTGATACCCAAAAAATGCGCCACAACATCCAGACGGGCATTGCATTATAAACTTACAGACAAATTGATAATACCATTTTACAATATGTGTAAATGGTGTAAAAATCTATCGTCGGATTTGGATTTAGCAACATTCAATTCACCGGGTAAAAAAGTCTCACCCATGGACAATTTATGTTGCATAGTGTTATTAGTTCTAAATTTATTAGGTCGAAAGTTCGAAAAGCGTTCGAATGTTATAATTTAAGTCTAAAATTTTCTAATAAAATCAAGGCAATTCCACAGCATACAGACGTTTCCCTGTAACTATCTTTATACATTAAAAGCTAAATGAAATGCAGTTCATATTTCTTCTTCTATTTGTCACTTTCGGCTTAGCTTTAATATAAGAATAATAACATATTTTTGTTAAAGAGATTTTTTATGACATTTTACAAAACCTTTATAGTTTTTGTTGCTAAGCGACACTACTTCAATAAGCTGGAAATGATGGAAGTGGTAGCAGTACTTTCATTATAATTAAAATATTCAAGTAACGAAAAATCCGTTCCAACACCGATGCGGAAAACTAGTCTGCTGCGGAAAGGAAGGAAGTACTACAATAAGTAGCAGTTTTCTTGTAAAACAAAAGGTTAACGTTTGTTGCATACAATATTGCATAAAAAGTGGAAAAAGAGCAGCAATATTTATACCCTACACACATACGAAGTTAAAGAGTTGCTTCGAAACTGACTTCATGCAGAAGGATGTGTTGAAGTTTTGTTGGGGAAAACTGAATTTGGCAGATACTAAAATAATGAAACAACTATGACTACAGCAATTTTGGTTTTTACTTCTATAAAAATTTAAGATTAAATGCAACAGTACAGGATAAACTTCTCCACAGAAACTTAAACTTTCGGATTCTTAACCATGCAATATACTTCAAGATACAAAAACTGGGAAACAACTTCTTTTAGCACAGAAAAACTTCTGCATAGGAACTTAATATCCCAGATTTTGAACAATAAAGTCAACCTCAAGATACTAAAATTGACAAACATCTTCTACTCCAATATTTCCAAACTAAAAACGCGAAATATTTTAATACATAACTACAGATACAAGTATAATGTAATGTATGCGGCAGGCGACTTACTGCCGAATTGTTTCTGGTTAAACTAATGGAACTAATTGTTTATTAAACCGATAATAACCGCAGCTAGTTGCATGTCTGTTCAGTTTGAAATTTGCGCATGCAAGCCTTCATTCATTCGCTGCTCAAGCGCAGATGGTGATCCGCGCCTGCGCATTTCACTCCAATGAAAGTGAAAATGGGCATTTTTTGTATTTAATAATTGAAGCAGCGCATAGTGTTTGATTATTTTATGAGCTCACTCACTGCACAATGGTGCCAAGACTTGGCAAACACCAGTGAAGCAAAAAACAAAACAAAAAAAATACACCATGATGAATATGATCGGAGCAACTGGTTGGTATTGTTAGTGTAATTTTCTGCTTTATCAGATGTGAACAGCAAATAGTGACGCAAAGTGTTGCAAAGCCAGAGTATATAAATAACTGCGATAGAGGAAAACGACTTAATCTATCGGGAAATATCGGAAAGGAAACACATTCGATTGAAAGTGTATAAAAATTGTGTGAAAGTGTTATTGAAGAAAAAAAAAGAACTGCACTAAAATGAGCAGGCACTATGTGAGTGTTAAAACAATTAGCAAATAATATTTATGAATGTGTACTAATATTTCAATAGTTTACAGAGAAAAAACTTGGTTACTTTATGTTAATAATGTGTCTTTGGTATCTAACACAATGTGGCGCTTATGCCGAACACAGGTGAGTTCTGGCAAGTCAACTATCAAGAAATGGCGTAAAATAATGCATTGCAAACTATATACTAGAATACAACGACGATTCATGTGGAAGCAAATGGATAATTCGATGGGTGGTTTCGTGGGACGCATGTTTCACGGTGCACGCGCTATGAAAAGCATGTTTGGCGATTTGATACCCGTAATATCGAGCACGGTAAGCAGCACCAAGTTGGAGTATTTGCCAACGGAGACAACGCGTGTTAAGTACATTATACGCAATCCGCGAACACACAAACCTATGAAAATCATCAAAATGCGTGGTACGCCAAAAAAGATTGTAAAAATGATTTCACCAGTACCAAAACCAATGACAGAACATGAAAACAGTCAATATAATCCAATTGTACATGATTTCGAGAATCGTTTGCGTCAGATGGAGAAGGACCAAGAAATGATTGCCGAGGGTAAGATGCCCATAACCAGTGATGATGCACTACACGAAAAATACTTTCCGAAATTCAAGCAATCCAAGAGCAGCGGCAGCAATGAAGTGGTCACCGGCAAAATAATGGAATACGCCAGTTGGAAGCCAGTTTATCGTCTGGGCGAGAATCCTGCTGCACTGGTGGTAACAAAAAAACCGCATATAATGAGTCCATTGCATACAGACGTGCATAATACAGTGCATGAATTGCTGCCAAAGCCGGAGAAACTTGTCTATCAGGAATCAGTAGATGATGAACTGGAAGTGGAGAACGAATTGGCGAAGCAAATGCAGCATACGTATGAAGTAACCGAACATACTGGCGAAGAGAGTGCTGAAGCATCGCAAGAAGTGCAAACATATGAGACGCAGAGCGGATTTGTACCATCACGTGGTGTGACAATGTTACAAACCGGACAGCAGCAGCATCAACGAGAACGCGAACGTAAACGTGAACGTGAACGCAAGGAACGTAAACGTATTGCAGCGGCAATCTCTTTGGAAACGTCTACAGCCACTAGCACTAGCAGCACCACTACAACTACTACAACAGAGGCACCAAATTATCCAAATTCCTTTCTAAAGCTCTATCGAGAACGTGAACAACAACGCGAACATCGAGAAAGGAGTCCTCATAGTCAGAACACAAATGAGAGCGATTTGAATAGTTGGTTGCCATCTTCGGTTAATGTAACTTATATGACAAGTAAATACAAATCACGTCCACACAGCCACCATAAGCAGCATCATCGACATCATCATAAGCAGCAGCAGCAGCAGCCGCCACAGGAGCATCAACAGGAGCACCAGCAGCAACACGAGAAGTATCATAAAAAAGATACTTCTGTCGAACAGGATAAGTGGCCAAGTCGAGTACATAGTAGTTATGTTACCATTGCTCCAAGCGCGGTGGCTTTTATGCAAGCGACTACTGTTAATTTGCACGAAATGCAGCAGCAAGCTGAAGAGCTTCTGCAAGTGGAGAATACAGCTAGATTCAAAATGCCAATCAGAATGGAGCACAAAATGCGTAATGGACGTCAGCGTGGCACCGTAAAATTTGGCGATAAGCCCAACTATGACGAGGTCTAGCAGTGACAGGGTCATTTGGATTAGAGATACAAATACCAAAGAAAGTTTGTTACTAGGGAATTTGTAATTTATGTACTCGAATAGGTCAGGTCACAAAACAAAAAAAAAAAATAGCTGGCCTTTTTATTATTAGTTCTATATTGTATGCTTAAGTGATTGATTAGAAATTAAAACAGTAAAAAAAAAAGGAGTAACCATAAAATTTTAGGGTTGATTGCTAAAAATTTAATTGTCTTCATTCATTTCATATATGCAAATTTCAATTCTTCAAGAACCTGCTCAAAATTGGTAGTTTTTGCATCATTTGCTTTTTTACAGAGGAGGAGAGACTGAATTTGTATGTTTTTATACATTTAAAACGTTATAGCAAATTAATTTCGTTTAAATTTTATTTCATTTAATTCAAATTTTATGAACTCAATGATGATAATGATTAAACAAAGCAAAAGAGGAAGTACTGGATTACGAACTGGCATATTTTTTTTCCTTTTTTATTTTTTAAACTAAATCATATTTAATCAACCTAAATGATAATTTATGGTTCAAAAAAAGGTCAAACGAATATAAACAACCAGAGCTTTGGAGCGAGACAATTTTAAAAGTAGCTTCGCTCTGAGACTTTTACAATTTTCTCAAGATAATTCAGCGTACACATATTATGTAATATCTACATCCGGAAGTTTACGGATAATATGAAATCTTTTTTATGTTCCTCGGTCATATTAATTTTGAAAAGTCATAAGCAAAATAAGATATGATATACTGGCTGCATTAATCCATGCCAATGAGAAGTCTTCGCGATCTCGCCACCAGTTTCATATTTGTTGACGAACGTCTGGACGATATCATGGGTAAGTTTTTTAACAAAAGCCTGATTTGTGCACCCGACCCGACGTAGGAAAAGACGACACAGTCAAAGATGAGTTTTACGAGTGCCTGGAACGTCTCTACATGCGCTGCAACAATCACGATACCAAAGTCATGCTGTCAATTTCAACGCCTAAATTGGAAAGAAAGGAACTTTGACCCAAAAGTCGGAAAATTCAGCCTTCTCGACGCTACTTCCAGCAATGGGGAGAGGCTAATCAACTTCGCCGCAGGTAACATGGCAACCAGTAGCACAAAATGTCCAAACATTAAAATCTTCTCCGAGCTCTTTGATAGGAACCACATAAATAAGTAAAAAAGCAGCGACTGTAATATAGTATTTAGTACAAAAAGACAAGAATGTGGGTTTGTATGAGGACTACCCCTGAAAGTGGGCATGGCATACCGACTTAAGGACCCTAAACAAATGCCGGCCACAGATACTCTTCGTACAAGGTTTTAAAAAATTCTACGAAAATAGAAGGCGTTGTTCCAGTACTCACACAGATACAAAGAGACGAACAAGATTAGATCCACACTGTCTTGTCGGGATATTGAAGAATATATTTAATATACGATGTTTCTCGCGCTTCCTTCTGGGTGTTACAAACTGTGTGTCAAAATGAATATACTATTCACGAACTATTAAATAATTTTTCGTTGTTTGTAACACTGTCGTCTGATTCACAATAACTTCCTCATCAGCCTAAGCTCAACGCTTTAAGGCTTTGGTATTATATTACGAGGGCAATTTGATAAGTCAGTTAGTTTTTGAATTTCGTGTGTAGTACCGTCAAATATAACACTACAAAATTTCCGTATTGTGCACATTAAAGTGTATAGCCCCATACAAATGCATCGGCGTATTTGTGCATGTAGAGAGTATTAGCTTCGATTCAAATATGAGTATAGATAGATAATATTTTCTATTATTTTTTTGTTTGTTTGGCACTCTATTTATTTATCTGTCCGAATCATAGGTAACTTAATGATGGTGAATGCTGGAGACAAGAAATTTGTAGTGTAGTTATTCTTGCTTTTTTAACTTCTTATAAAAACCCGGGTTATAGCTAATTAAAATATAATCATATAATATAAAAAGCTCAGAAATTAACAGATCCCTTAAAAAAAAGCATACCAGTTAAAGCTAAAATGAATTCGGTAAAAATCTTCAGAAATTAATTTCTTTTTTTTAAGTGCAAGCAATCCTTTATGTATTTCTTTCAAATATTACTTATATAAAACTTTAATAGAGACTTTGAGGTTTCCTTTAAAAACTTCCGAAAAGTAATATTTCCCTTATGCTGTAAGTCATCTTCATTGTTGCCCTTGTTTTTCTACTATACACATTAGGGTAAGTTTATGTTTTCACAAAATAATGTTGGGCCGAGAGTAATCTACAGACAATTCTAAAAAAAATTTGTGCTAGATATCATTGATCTTAAATCGATTCGACCTTCCTCATTTTCAAAAACCAAGGTTTTTCAAGTTCAGTTGAACCGAAGTTCTGATACCATTCACACGAAATGATCTGTTACTTGTATATGGCATGCAATTTGTGGGACAGAAAGTAGTGTTGGGTCGAACTCGAAGTAATCCTTAGATTAGTCGTACGGAATATTTCCATAATTACAGTACAAAACAGATTAAAACCATTTTGATGCCCTGCACTCATAGGTTAAAAGGGTATATTAAGTGTGCGAAAATGTATGTAACAGACAGAAGGATCGGAAGACGTTTTGATATACATATACATTTTCGTCTGTCCTAAAATATCTCAAAATCCTGAGCTGATGTGCCAATTCTGAGCACGGATTCGGATTCTACGCACCAAATTACTTTGGAAATGATGCTCAGCTTTCCAGAAAATTGCATGACCTCGAATTTTGTTTGCGTGTGTAATTAGTAGAAAAACTAAGACCAGATTAAAGATGCTCAACATAATAATGTGGAAAAAGTATTTTTAGAATATGCAAGGGTAAAAAGCTCTAAACCTGCATTAATATAATGCTGTGTTGTGTCATGGTAATACTATTGTATTTATATATAAAATCGACTTACCGCTTGCCCTTAAATGCCAGCAGATACTTTTTGTTCGATGGAAAATTATTGCTCTGCACAAGTCCAGTTGCACCAGCACGTAGAGGAAATTGTTTGTGGAAGAGTGGAATGCTTATATCGAAGCCTGGACGCGCCTGCAATATGCTCATGCTAGCCTTGGCCAGTATAGCCTCTCCTGCATCGAAACCCAATGAGTTTTCCGCATAATCCGGCCACGTGCCAGAGTATAAATTGAAGATCAAATGATTTCTACCATTATTCCAGTGCGGCAAACGTGCCAAACGCGATGGTACATTACGTACATAATCGTCTGACAATGAATCACGATCCAATGTATCAATGCCCAGCACAAATAGGCAAGCTTGCTGCGGATCTGAAGTATAATAGCGAGACTCCTGAATGGCAGTGAGTATCTTTTGATAATTTGCCGAAATCGGCGGTGCAGATCCAAGTGAATTGAGCGGTTCCAATGGATAGACGTAGACAAGGAATTGTTCGTAGCATTTTGTGAAATCGAAGCAATTCTCCATGCGACAAGGGCGTTTTATGCTATGACCACTGTTACTGCTAAGAGTGCTTATGCTGGTGCTATTTGTGCTGTGTTTTGTATTAGTTTTGCTACTAGTGATATTCGTGACATCCATAATATCTGCCATACTTAAAAAATTTGGCAGCTCTGCGTGTGCACGCTGCATACCGCCTCTGGACAGTCTGGCAAGATTACTTTGTGTGCTGCGGCGTCGATTGGGTGCCATTTTCAGTCGATAGCCGCCAAAATAGCAATACGCGAGAAACGCGCAGGATATAAATACGAGTATATAGCGTTTCTTGGCCTGCATTGCTGCGTCTACGGCTACGGTTGGTGTTCCGCCGGATATTGGCGCGTTGCAAGAAATGAATTTGAGTAGGATTAGACGAGTGTATAACTTAGAAATTTGCTCCTTTTATTGTTGTTGTTCTTGTTGTTATCGGTGGTGGTGGTGGTAGTGGGGGCGTTTGCGCTTAGAATATTTAATAAATACGTGCAGCAGTAAGGGCGTTCATATTTTTTTGTTTTTTTGTTGCTGCCTTTTCTGCTGCTGTTGTTGTTGTTGTTTTTGCTGTTGCTGCTTTTGGAATCATTGAGATTGGTGGTAGTAATGATGTTGTTGTTGCTGTCGACGCACGTCTTTTTTTTATTTCTTCGATTCATATTTTCAACATTAATATTATACACATTATTTGGCTTATACGCCTAAAAAACAAAATTTACTCCTTTTTCACTTTTATGCATCTTGAATTTATTTGTGCTTCTTATGCTGCTCTGCTGCTTCCTCTATCACTTGCTTCTCGCTATCATCACTTCCTTTTCAACAACTACAACGAAAGAGACACACTCACACAGAATTTTTTTTTGGGCCAAACCAATTTTTTTCTCTTTTAATAACTATTATTGCTGAATTTTCATTTTCATATTGCACTATAATATCACGGCCCGTGTTGCACTTGTCGCAATGATAAAAAAAAAACAACAACAACACCATGCACATTAATTATACACGCAAAACATTTTTAATTTTGATATCAGCGGCGCTGATTGTGGCGAGAGAAACACTTTGTGCTAGAGTTGCGCTGGCAACATATTGCATTACTTTTCTTATTGCACCGAAAGTATCGTCCATCACTAATTGACTACTTTCAACTAGTGTTGTGCAACGCCGTTTTTAATGTTTTTTAGTGCTCTCTTTTTGTAAGTTTTGATTTGAAATGATTATGCTGGGTGTAAACTATTCAACAGTTTTGAAAGAAACAGCATATTCAGTGGCGTATAAGGGGATGACTATGTTGGTTCTATCCTTTCCCCCCTCCGAAATGTTGAACTAAAATAACATTCTATAAGAAAGGTTAAGCGACGTAGTTACGAAATACTCTATATAGATGCTAAAATATTTTTATTGTAATGTTATAACAACCAATTTAATTACTTACTCACTGAGGTGGCGCTACAACTGTATATCGGTTAAGACCGCACATAGGAAAGCGCACCATTAGGTGTAGTTTAGTGCGCGATCTTACCACCATAAGCTCGGATCAATTAAGTTCAGTTTTCCGTCGTAAATTTTTAGTGCTAGAGCTACGGAGTTCATCCGGATGAGGTGACCAGCCCAGTGCAGCCGCTGGTATATAATGCGCTGGACAATGTCAACCTCATCATACAGCTCGTGGTTCATACGGGTCCTAAACTCCTTAAATCTAAGGGGACAAAAAATCCTACGAAAAATCTTTCCCCTGAACACAATTAAAGCAGCTGTACCCGATGATGTCAAGGTCCATACTTCTGAGCCATACAGCAGAACTAGGATTATCACTATGTTATAGATTTTTATCTTCATACTTCGACAGAGGGCTCTACTTCTAATTTGCTTGTAGAGCCCAAAGTAGCAACGGTTAGCAATCCTGATTCTTCGTATGATCTCTAGGCTGACGTTGTTGTTACTGGTTATCAGATAAACAAAGTTTCCTACCTCTATTTCTTAACCTCTGAGAACGCCCTGCTAGCTCGCCGTTCATTCGTGCGGCGAGTAGAATCACTTCCATATGGAAGATCGTGCCCGACTGTTCTACGTATTGGCATTGGCTTAGGATGTACACTATCAAGAGATTAAAAACGTCGCACGACAAAACATAACACTGCCTAAATCCTCTTTTGGTACTAAAGTGTTCGGAGAGGTTCTTTCTTACTCTGAAAACAGTGTAGGTGTGTGATAGCGCAATCATGCACAGATGAACGATCTTTGCTGGGATACAAAGTTCAGATAGGCCATTGAAGAACTTCGTTCTTATTGACGTGTCGAAAGCGGCGTTATAATGGACAAATAGAATGTTTGTATCTTTGTTGTACTCCAAGATTTGTCGCAGAGTGAAAATTTGGTCACTAGTCGAGTTTTTTAGTCTAAAGACATACTAATTTAATTACTCTATTTTATAAATTTCAATTTTAAATCGGTTCTTACGCTTTTTTTCAGTTATTTGGGTTTTTGTACTCGAAACACGTACTATTTTCTTTGATATTTGGTCCATTCAAGTAACGGTATATTTGTGTTTTTCGATGTAGGAATTTAATTAAACCATAGTCCAGTGTGAATGGCAAGCCTCTGCCTTATTTGAGCTTTTTCTGCGTTTTATTTCGTGCATTTTAAAATATACTACAAAATCAACGCTGGTAATTGATAAAATAAAATTTTTGGAAATTAAGAAAAATCGAGTGGCAAAAATATAGAATTTCGTTTCGTATATAATGTGACATCACAATATTTATTTTCTAACAAATAGTTATATTTTGGGGTAGTATAAATGTTTCGATTATTAAAATAATATGCTTAAAAACTATGGAAATTAAAAACACAAAACACATACATACATACATATATATATTGCAATATTAATGAATTTAAAAAAGAACAGGCCTTTGCGGCATACATAAATTGTAATAACTCTTTTTGTCCCAAAAGTCCATTCCTTTCCAGCCACACCAGCCTTTTGACTGTATAGTGTGTAAATCATCAGTTCCTGTATAATGTGGATCAAGAATTAAAAACTTTGTTTCTCCAGAATGAATGCAATAGTCAATTCCTATTATTGTATGCGCTAAAACTCCGCCACCGATCATAATAGGAGTTCCCTGAGTTTGAAAGTGAGTGGCAAGTTCTGTTGAGAGCATTGCCATTTCAGCTCCAGATGAAACATGTTGTATTCTCGACTCAACGTTTAGCAAGCCCTGCAAGCACATACTTAACTCTGTAGAACCAATCCATTGCGTAGATCCCACAAAAGATGATGGTTTGTCGCCAATTTTAACCAAGTACTCTTGAATTTCGCGATGTGTTGGAATTTTATGCGTAGTGTAGCCTTGTAGTATAAACCAAGAGCATATAGTTTGCATCGATCGATAGGCGCAGCCCCAGCCCTTATCCTGTATTTGCTGCTGCAGATAGTGATAGTAGCGATAGTTGCCTTGTACAAGATATTGATTACCTTCCTTTATGCCACTTGAACGGAGACCAATGTGCGTATTTAGAAGTGGTGCTGGTTCAAGCGTGTCCAACTCACTGAAAAATTGGCATCGATTCGAACGGCGAAAGTAAGGCCTCGTCGCCGGTAAACCGAAATGACGATGTAGACGCTTACGTTTTTCCTGCATGACAACATCATCGTCATCGATATCATCTAAATAAGCGCATGACAGAAAATGACCAAACTCCTTGGGAAAGAAATGATAGATGCGTGGAGTTAGAAGTTTAGAATTTTCACAATTTTCCATTTTATCGATTAAACTATGCTCAAAAAGTCGCAGTGAACGGCAAATGCTTTCAATTAGTATGTCATAAAGACGAATGAGTTTCGTCGTCTTGCAAAGTATGGCCATTGCATCCACTTGTAACGGAACAGAAACCTTCATATCTACACTTCGTATACATAAGCTAGGTGCAGAAAATGGATCATTGGAGCCGCCACTTGTACGTTCCCTTGTTTTGCATTTGAGTACATTAATATTTATGACATCATAGTCGCAGCCAACGGCCTTATTAACATCTGACAGTTTTGGTGCCTGGTTTTGAGCATGTTTTTTCTTTTCACCTGTTGTTGTTTCTTCAACGCTTGCAATTGCCATGATAATATTTTCAATGGTCGATTCACCACTTATGGGATTGTTTTCTTTGCATCCTCCTTGTGATGTTGTACTTGTTATGAAAACTTTTGTTGTCGTTACATTGAATACCAAATTGCCGTTTGTCAATTCGTTTCGCAATTTTTGCATTTCGTGCCGCAATGCAACGGAATTTTGTTCCGTGCACAGGAATAGATCGCATTTTAAACGGGTAAAACAAAAATCACGATAGAGTTGATCAGCTTCCATAATTTCGAATGGTATTGAACCATCTTGCAGTTTGCCATGCATAAATATGGAAACACGTAGGCCAACCAGTGTTCCAAGTGTGCATTCAAGTTGCACGGGATTATCCGTAATATCTATACTCTTCAGTATTTCATTTAAACGAGCATCGTCATCGTTGCAAATGCCAATCTTAACCAGGCCGCACAAATCCAGTTCCGCTGGCAATTTATGTTGTATTTGTTGTTCAAAGTTTAGCTGGCCAATGCAAGATTCCACGTTGCTTGCAAGTAACAGCAACGTACTTTCACCGTAGAAAACTCCGAATAGGCAACCACTGCTCTGCTGTTTGACATTTTCCAGACGCTACAAGTTACATAGTATTTAAATAATTTTATAATATATCATGATGTATAACTAACGTTAATACTATATATATATATATATATATATGCGCACCTTTAAAAGAAAAGCTGATATTTTTATCTTAGGCAGCATCTTTGCAGTTCAATAATATTTTTACGTGATACTATAGTACTGCTGGCAATTTTAACATTTTCTAGAGATGGGCACGGCACACTCAATGGTGGGTAAACACCAAAGAACAAGTTCGTCAAACAGTATCCTTATTTTTGTGTAACAGTGTGTAAGAATGTTCTTTGTGTTTAATGTCAAAATAAAAAACTCCAAGCAACGGCAGAGGGAGATACGCTGCTGCGTGTAATAAATATATACCTGAAGAAATATATTGGATTGAAAAATAAGCAATTAAAAACATTAAGGGTATTTTGTAGATTTCGCAACTGTCGGACGTTGCAGATGTTTCAGGTGTGAGCTACAGATGAGCTAGTCAGTGATTTGTGAGTAGCAGTTATTATCGTGACTGATACTTTGAAATCAGAGTGATTTTCAACTGCTACAGGATCATTGTTAAAATCGAAAGCAAAAAAAAAATAATTTTTTTTATTTTTTTATTAATTAAACCAATACTTTCATTCATTGTCGAATCGTTTCCTGTATCGTTTTAAGCAAATCCTCTCCAGAAATTGGCATTTAAAAGCAGACAACACCATGTGTTTTTTTAAATGTTGTTTTAGTATCCAAGCGTGATAGCCAGATGTTCCACCAAATCGATATCATGTGACATTTTCTAGAGAGGATTGACTTAAAATGGTACAAAAAACCATTCGATAATGTAGTAGATAGTCGGAATCATTGGGCTCCCACAACTGGATATGGGCTCCTTACATGTTCCCTTGGGAATTGAGGCGGGAACATGGTATTTTGGGTAGTCACCTGATTTTTATATATCCCAAATGGTATATTGGGACCAAGTGGCGAGAGTGGATCGATTAAAAAAAGTTCAGTTCAACCGACCCCACAGCCAGTTCCGCGTTAAAGGAAAAGTTTTCAAGACTAAAAGAAATGCGGATACGAATTAAAGATGCCAAGAAAATACAACCGAAGACAAGCGAGATGAAGCCAACGAACCAGTTCTAGTTCCATATACAACATCCGAACCAAAACGGTAGGCTATTACAGGAATTAAATTAAAATTTAGTTGAGCTATCGATGACTCATATATTTATTGATATATTGTAATAATACAATTTATACAATATCTACCAACTATTATTAATTGGATCACCTTATTATGTAATTGATCAATTTAAAAAAAAAAATTTTTTTAACAATAATAATGCTTTAATTTCAACATGTTCGATAGAACAAAACAAAGCGTTTTTGTTTGGAAGCTATAACTTCTAGTGGATAATTGGCTGTTATTTATGAACGTGTGTTGCTGCTAGTTATTAAAAGTCTTCATACCAACTTCCAAACCAATATTTCAAAGATTGAAGGAAAAGGGCGCTGTGGAACGCACATACAGTGGAATATGGCTAGATCAACTAGACTAGCTGAGAATGTATATTCGTTATGGGTTCTCTGATGTTCCTCCTTTAAAGCGTTGCATACATATTGACTAAGGTTTAGAATAAAAACTGATAAGAAAATGTATGGAGACAACAATCCAGTACATTGACAAATTGAGTACATAGCTAAACTACTAGAAAGATAAACATTTGATAGTTCTTGTTCATATCTTACGACTCAAAAATCATCTTTCGAATCGCTCGTTGACTATAGGTATGTACGCGTCAAAATTTCTAAGTTGGTATAAGGTATATTTTTGGTATTTTTCCTTTTTATCTTGAGGACTCAATTCACACACAACGTTTATAGTATAGTAAGTATTTTATTAAAGAGCTGGACCATAATTCATTATGATTTATTCATAATCAGGTTGAAATTTGACGCTTATTTTTATTGCTCTCAGACTACATTGCTTTTAAACTACATCGGTACAAGAATACATTTACCCTCCATAATAACACATAGCAAATATCTTTGTGAACAAATACTAACAATTTATATTCTGCTCCAGAGTACATGACCCTTCTCTATCTAAAATATACAAATAATATGAGGAAACACATTTCAGACTTTAAAAGTTCAACACTTCTTTTGCACCAATATTTTTTAATTTAAAGTTTTCTGTGTTGTATATTGTAGTTTTATAAATAATCCTCCGTTTTATTGATGTAAAATATATACAAATCCAGAAATTTAAAAACAAAAAAACACATTTACCTTATTATTTTGGTAAATACTTAAGATAACGCAATTCGTGGGATAGCCAAACTGCGAAGGAGAGTAGAAGTAATGAGCCAGATTGGTGCGCAGTGGCAAGAGGAACGGGTACAAAGTTCAGAAGCGTAGTAACACCAAGTGTCGCTTGTAGCCATGCCATAGCTGCTACAGAAGTTATTGCCCATTTTGCTCTTCTTGGCAGCTTGGATTTGGTTGAGAGCAGCCAAAGTAAGGAAGAAATTGTCACAGTTGAAATTCCTAAAATGCGATGATTAAATTGAACTGTTGTGGGATTTTCAGTGATATTTTTATGTATAGGTTCAAAGGCCAAAATGTCTTTGGGTATCCAGTCATCACCCATTTTCGGAAAAGAGTTGTAGACCAGACCTGCATCCAGACCGGCAACAAAAGCGCCAGAAAGCGCTGTTAGAAACACAATACCTTTTGTTAAATGCGAAAAGTGTTTTATACGCAAAACTTTTTTTGTTGTTGCCACAAAATTCTCTGCGGGCAGAAGATTCTGCAAAGATTTGGAGAGAAACAGTGCATAGAGAACAAAAGCTGCACCCAGGTGCGAAGCAAGTCTATACTGAGATACTCGCGGTACATCGTTAACATCCTGGAATCTGTCTTCCAAACCAGATTTTACCATATACCATCCCATCAGACCTTGGGCTCCGATCAATGCACCCAGTAGTAATACGTATTTTTTTGTTTTAGCGCAAAAATATCCTTTCTTCCAGAAATAAGCAGCAGGAAGCAGAAAAAATGCACCGATTGCACGACCCCACATTCGATGCATATATTCCATCATATAAATGAATTTGAATTCGTTCAATGTCATTGACGAGTTCTTTCTGGAAAAAATAAAATAACGGGATTTCGGATAATGATTTCGTCTCTTTGCCTAATTATCTGAACAAATGGGAGGAGCAGTACGTACAACTTGAACTCCGGATATTGTTGATATTTTTGAAATTCAAGGGACCATTGTTCTTCATTCCTCGGTAGATGCTCACCCGTAAATTTCCATGTTACCATTGATAGTCCCGACTCTGTCAATCGCGTAACTCCACCTAAGTATAAATTACTTATTATAAACGGGCCCAAATACGATGCATATATGTAGGTAGTTTTATCTACATACCCAATCCTACTGCAAAGAAAACCATGCCGCTGCAGCCGAGAAACCATTTACCAATAATTTTATTGGATTTGACATTTGGATAGGATTTTACAAGAGGCTCCGATTGCTGTCAAAAGAGAATATGAAAATAGGAAGTGGTACCGGTCTTTTTTATATTATTACATTTCACCATACTATACCTTCAAAACCTCGGCATGAGAGAATGTTTGATTATTTCTCCTGAAGAATGCATTTCGAATACTGTTTGTCAATGCGGTTCTATTTTTACAAAATCGAATTAATTGCGACATCGTAACAAGAATTTTTATCAAATATGTACTTGGGATGGGAGTCAAACAGCTGTGGATTCAGAATTACGAAATACAATATACTAAAAAATACAGGCATGTGAACAAAACGAATTTTAATCAATGTTGACACCTCTGAAGCGGTAGACAGATAGTGAAGCATGCTGGCCAGCATGTCGACTCTTATTTAAGTAAGAGGCATTTTCACGGCTTGCCTATATCTTTATATGTCACGAATATATACTTTCTATGGAGTCTCCTCCGCTTCCTTTATTGCATTGCAAAATTTATGACTAAATTGTAATGCTACTCACACTGTGTGTGAAGAGTATAATAAAGTATAGTTAGGGACATGTATATTAATTATCAGCTTAACATGATGAGTTGATCTAGTTTCTTCTATGTGTCTAAACGCCTACTACGCAAAGTTTACTACACAAAAGTGCTAGATTTCTGAAAAAGTGTTACCATAGGGATGGAGTGGCTGATTCACTTTGTTACGTAACATTTTAAAAATATGTGAAAAAGTGTAACATGGAGGGAGGAGGACTAAAAATTGCACTACATAATACTTAAATGGTCTCAACTATATGAGATCTTCCATACCATGTTACAAAAAGAGAGTATCCTGAGTTAAAAAAAAAGTTGCTAAGTGTTATCTATATATATAAAAATGGAAATATGTATGTAAATATATATAACCGCTCAACCGAATTTGATCAAATTTTGTGGAATTTATCCCGTGGGTGATCCTGTGAAGTTTTTTTTTTGGCGATGGCATCGCTGTTGAGATAAACTAGAGGAAAGTTGGTGCGTCTCATTGTGAATGTTACATGCAGCCGAACAAAACTGACGATTGATTTTCTAAGGTACAACGCGATGAAATTGCTTTGGTGTTCCATAGCGTCTTCATGTAACCTTCGTCCAGCTGTGGCAGTACACGATTCAGAAATATTTATTTGAATATTTTGGACAGTATTGTCAGCAAGCTAATCGGATGATAGGAACATGGCTTGTGCTCAGGTTTACCAAGTTTGGCAATCAGGATGATCTCGGCGCACTTTCATTGAGCAGGGAAGTGACTGAGTTTCAGGTTGTCGTTATAGATCGCCGTTATATGCATGAGGACATTATTCGGCAAAGCACCGTAGAGAAAGCACCAAGAGAATTTTTTATTTTAAGCAGTTCGACAACAAAAAGGCTAAATACATGTCAATTATTATGAATCCAAATTATTAATGTAATAAACTAAATAATAATGTCCAAGCAGTTACCGATCAAAAAGGAGAGCAAGTGTGCAGAATATTTATGGTTCGGTTCTTTTTCTTATTACTTTTTCAGTTTCTGACCTCAAAATGTAAACAATTGTGGCCCGTGTTAACCTTTTTTTCGTATCTCGTTTATAACTTTTAGTAGTTTTTATAACTTTTTCAAAACTTTTGTTTAAATATTCTTTTAACGATGTTGTTCAACATACGCGAGAAATTTTGACAATTTGTAAGCACTAAAATAAGGAACGGTCGTTTCCAACACTGGCTGCTCACAGTTGAAGCTCGAATGTGCACGTGCATTTAAAATAAAAACATTTGTTTTAAAAGATTATTGGGGAAAATAATTCAAAATGGGCTCTAGAAAGGCGGTAGACATAGACATGTTTCCCTCCGATCTGGAGTTTGCGGTCTTCAGCAGCGATGAAATCAAGAAATTGAGTGTTGTCAAAGTCATAACCGGACTCACTTTTGATCAGCTTGGTCATCCGCTGCCACACGGCCTCTACGACACACGACTGGGCACCTATGGCAAACGCATTGAACCATGCGCCACTTGCCTCAACATACAGCACTGTCCGGGCCATATGGGTCACATTGAGCTAAATGCATTGGTTTATAATCCATTCTTTGTGAAGATTGTACAGCGGATGTTGTGCATTTTTTGTTTGAATTGCTTTAAGCTGCAAATGAAAGGTGCGCATTTGTATTTTTCAATTTTGAATTAGTTTTTCAAATTAATCATGTATAATTTCAGATCATGAATACCAAGTACTAATGCTGCAACTAAAACTCATCGATGCCGGCTACATAATCGAGGCACAAGAGATTGAGCTATACAAATCGGAGGTGGTTTGTCAAAATGCAGAGCAACTGGTCAAGCTTGAGAATGGCGATTGTGTGCATCCACGCATTGCCGAAATGTATCAGCTGTTGGAGAAGGTTGGAGCGGTTGCCAAAGACACGAATATAACCAAAACCACTTGTTCCATACGTACCGCAATCACACATGCGGCACTGCAACGGCCGACCAGCAAAAAGTGCATGCACTGCAGCAAACCAATGCGTTTTGTACGCTATTTACATCGCAAATTAGTGTACTACGTAACCATTGCGGATTTAAGAGAGCGGTAAGTAGCATAAACAACTTTAATAATTTGTATACAACTTTGCTCCCGACGTTTTTCAATAAATGTCGTTAGCGGTATATAGTATAGTCGAAATAGTAGTGACTAACGACAATACTTTGAATAATCTAAAGCCTCAATTTTTGAAAGAAAAAACGACGGAAGCAAAGAAGTATACCCAAATAATTAATTTGTTCTTTTGAACAATCTTACATTCTTACAGTTTGGGAAAGGAATATAACGATACAGCCGGTCAAAATAAAATTATATTCGCGGATGAATGTCGCAAGTATTTACGTCAAATCTATGAAATATATCCCAGTTTATTACGTCTACTGTTTCCTGTTCTAAATTTGATGACAACTAATATTGTTGAACCATGCACAAGTCCAGTTGATCTACTATTCATGGATACTATTCCAGTGACACCGCCTAAAGCCCGACCTTCAAATGTACTACTCAATCAAATTGTCGAGCATCCACAGACAGCAATATATCGCAGTATTATTGAAAATAACTCGGTACTGCGTGTAGTTATGCGTTATCTAAAGGGCGATGCTGACAACTTGTCTGAAGAGGCCAAGACAATCTATCAAAACGTGAAGGGAGCATCTGCTTATGAGAAACTTTACAACTCATGGGTTGTGCTGCAGTCATCCGTTGACGTTTTGCTCGATGTGAATATGTCGCGTGACACAAAATCATCGGCGGGCTTGAAGCAAGTTTTGGAGAAGAAAGAGGGTCTTATACGCAAGCATATGATGGGAAAACGTGTAAACTATGCAGCACGTACGGTTATAACACCAGATCCAAATATAAATGTCGATGAGGTTGGCATACCTGATATATTCGCGCGAAAATTGTCATATCCGGTACCAGTTACACCATGGAATGTTACTGAACTAAGAAAAATGGTTATCAACGGACCAGAAGTGCATCCTGGGTGAGATTTATTGCATTTCAATGCCTATAACTTACATAATAAAGAGTTTTAATTGTATTTTTTAGCGCTAATTATATACAAGACGGTAATGGACAAACCACACTCATACCCTCCGATAATGCAGCAAAACGTGAGAGTATGGCAAAGTTGCTTTTCTCCTATCCCGAAAATGGCATAAAAGTAGTACATCGCCATGTACTCAATGGTGATGTGTTGCTCTTGAATCGACAGCCATCATTGCACAAACCTTCGATAATGGCGCACAAGGCACGCATCTTGCCCGGCGAAAAAACGTTTCGCTTACATTATTCAAACTGTAAGGCGTACAATGCAGATTTTGATGGTGATGAAATGAATGCGCACTTTCCACAGAATGAAGTTGCACGTTCCGAGGCATACAATTTAGTTAATGTAGCCAATAATTATCTGGTACCGAAGGATGGCACGCCACTGGGCGGTCTCATTCAGGATCAAGTTATATCGGGCGTAAAACTGTCAATACGTGGACGTTTCTTTAATCGAGAGGACTATCAGCAACTTGTCTTTCAGGGCTTATCACACATCAAAGGAGATATAAATCTATTGCCACCAACAATATTAAAACCAATGGTACTTTGGTCGGGCAAGCAAGTTCTATCGACAATCATAATAAACTTGATACCAGATGGTTATGAACGAATTAATTTGAATTCATTTGCGAAGATTGGTGTAAAGGTAAGTTAATAAATAACATATACTGTTTAATATATAACATATACTATTTTCATTTTTAGGTTTGGAATGTTGAAAAACCCCGGCCAGCAGTTTGCGCTCATATAAACAACGAACAGGATATGAGCGAAAGTCAAGTGCAGATACGCAAAGGAGAACTGCTGGTTGGCGTCTTAGACAAGCAGCAATATGGAGCTACAACTTATGGCTTGATTCATTGCATGTACGAGGTAAAAATAATAAAACTACGTTGTTTATGTTGATATTTTATAACCAACTCTAATATTTGCTTATAGCTTTACGGCGGTGATATATCTACACGTTTGTTAACGGCTTTCACCAAGGTTTTTACCTTCTTTTTGCAACGTGAAGGATTTACATTGGGTGTCGAGGATATCCTGGTTACTGCAACGGCTGACAACAAACGACGTAAGATCATCAAAGAATGTCGCTCTGTGGGCAACACTGCAGTGGCTTCTGCACTCGAGCTTGACGATGTGCCAGAGCTGGATGTGCTTGCTGAGAAAATGGAGCTCGCATATACAAAAGATCCTAAATTTCGTGTACTGCTGGATCGCAAGTATAAATCCTTTTTGGATAACTATACCAACGACATTAATAGGTAAACATAGTAATATTATGTTTATTGGATGTTGAATTTACACTTTAAATGTAAACTTTTCTAGAACGTGCCTTCCGGATGGTCTGATCAGCCGTTTTCCATCAAACAATCTACAATTAATGGTGCTATCCGGTGCGAAGGGTTCCATGGTGAACACTATGCAAATCTCATGTTTGCTGGGGCAAATTGAATTGGAAGGCAAACGTCCGCCGTTAATGATATCGGGCAAGTCTCTGCCCAGTTTCACCTCATTTGAGACATCTCCAAAGTCGGGTGGATTTATTGATGGACGCTTTATGACAGGTATACAGCCGCAAGACTTCTTTTTCCATTGTATGGCAGGTCGTGAAGTAAGTTAAATAAAAAAATTATTTTGTCAGTCAGGATACTAAATTTGTTTTACATTTTAGGGTCTAATTGATACTGCTGTCAAGACTTCACGTTCCGGTTATCTTCAACGTTGTTTAATTAAACATCTGGAAGGACTTAACATCAACTACGATTTGACAGTGCGAGACAGTGATAATAGTGTAGTACAATTTCTTTACGGTGAAGATGGTTTGGATATACTTAAATCCAAGTTTTTCAATAGTAAATTCGGTGCTGAGTTTCTGGTACATAATGCATCCGCCATATTGCGTCCCAATGAGTTGCAGCATATTAAAGACGATCTTACATTTACAAAAGTTACGCGTCACTTGAAGAATATACGCTCATGGCAAAAGAAACAACTCAAACGCCAAAAAAATTCAAACAAATTCTTATCTGCATTCACACATTTCTCCGAAGAATTACGCCAGGAAGTGGAGGTTAAGCGACCAAATAAAATAAATTCAAAAACTGGCCGGCGAAATTTAGATGAAGGACTGTTAAAATTGTGGAAAAAGGCCGATGCAGATAGTAAGGAACAATATCGCACAAAGTATGCACGTTGTCCGGATCCAATTGCAGCTGTTTATAAACAAGATTGTTATTATGGTTCAGTTTCGGAAAATACGGAGAAGATTATCGAGCAGTACAACGAGCGTTATCCTAATCAAAAGTCACAAATTGCTGATATTATGTACGTGAAAAGCATGAAAGCATTAGCAGCACCTGGAGAACCAGTTGGTCTCTTGGCAGCACAATCGATTGGTGAACCATCCACACAGATGACACTGAATACTTTTCACTTTGCTGGTCGTGGTGAAATGAACGTGACACTGGGTATACCACGTCTACGTGAGATTCTAATGTTGGCATCATCCAATATAAAAACACCTTCAATGGATATACCCATTAAATCGCAACAACTTAAAAGTGCAGAAAAGTTGCGCATCTCGTTAAATCGTGTAACTCTGGCGGATCTTCTACAATGTGAGTATCAGAGAGAGAGAGAGAGAGAGAGAGAGTTTATACATATATTATAGGCGAAACGAGTCGATGTAGCCTTGTTCGTTGGTCTGTTTCCCTATATCAATATGTGTTTCTATGTATTTTATAATTTACAAGCTGAAACACTCGGTACGATAGCGAATAAAACTAGTCTGACCATGCCCGCTGTTAAGTAAACCCGTCATACATACCCACCGCCTATTTCCTAATTTTAATATTCTCGTAGTTTCTAATGCACTAAAGGAAGCATAGAAAGCAGTATACATGGTATGTCCTGAAAGTAGTTGTGAACTAATTATGTTACACCGGTTGGGATCGGTAGAGGGGAGACTCAGCTTACGAACGATGAACAAACTCTGTTTCGACCTCCGTTCAAGCTATTCTAGAACAATAGGCCTGTAGACTCTTTTTACAATCGACTCATTGACAATTCTTTTCGGATAAACACTGTATATATTTTTTGCCAGCTGGACGAGGCGAATCGTTCAAGTACTTCAAGTACTATGATACATATATAGATATAGCCCCCATACAACCCACTACCCATTTTTCGTCTTTTTTCTAAATCTATAACTTTCAAATTAGATATGGTGAATTCGTACTTCGGTACTTCCCGTCCACTATAAGAGTGGGACGTATCACCACCCACTTTTTAAATTTTATTCTTCGTACTTGAGAGATGGCTCTACTATTTATTTGGTTACTTAGCCCTAAGTAGCATCGATTAGCAAGAGTGATTCCTAGCCTGATCTTCATAATGACGTTGTTATTGCTGGTTACATCTGTTCTGAAGTAGACAAAGTTATCTACAACACAGAAGTGGTAATTCTTCATCCTTGAAGATCATCCAAAATGCGACGATGATTTGCGAGTGGTCTCAAAATCCCTCGACTCGTGCTCATTCACCGCTAGACCTATGAGACGTAACTGTTTCTCAAACACTGGGAACGCTTTACTAACTATCTGTTCACCCATGCACATGATGTCAATGTCATCATTCCTTATGAAAGATTGTGCCCGACCGTTTTACATATGGGCATCGGTAAAATATTTACTCTAGCAGGAGATTAAAAAAGCTGCACGATAAATCAAACCTCTTTTGGTATCAAAAAGCACGTTGAAGTTCTTTCCTACCTACCTACATACGAAGCTTTGTATGTGTGTCATCAAGCTAAGACGAATGATCTTTGCTGGGATACCAAGTTCAGATAAGGCGTTGAAGAACTTCGTTCTTATCGGCGTGTCAAAAGATATTGTTCTATCAGTGCATCCTTGCAGGCCTCCAGTTGTTTACAAAGTACGCAGTACAGACTTTTATACCCGATTGAAAGAATACTGATTCCCTTCTTGATATAATATCCATATTAATTTGCCGCGCCGACTTTTTGAGATAACCACATTCAAACACACCACTTTTGAATGGGGTTTTGTATGAAAACTTCTTCAGTTAAGTCAATAATATCTAGATATTCGATATGGTGGTTTCTAATGGCTTCACAAACATACACTATTGGTCGTCTCGCGCCGACATTTTAGGGTAGCCCTCATACAAACAAAACCACCCACGTTTATATTTTACAATACGATTCGATAATTTGTGTTGAATGGTATTCGAACTTCAGTTTCACCGAAATTAAAGACTTTGATTGAATAATTTCAAATTCCTAAAAATTTTCCAGATGTTAATGTAAAAACACGACTTTTACTGGAACCCGAGCGTGCATATCAATACGAGCTGCGTTTCCAATTTTTGCCGCGAGAGGTTTATCACGATGATTTCGGTGTTAGACCAAAGCGTATATTGAAATACATGAGCGAAACTTTTTTCAAGCTACTCATACGCGCTATTATCAAATCGACAAAGAGTAAACGCGCTGTGTAAGTAGCACTACTAAAAGTATTTGGATATAGTTTTAGTATTAAAATTTCAAAACGATTTTGTTTTAGTGTTGAAATTGACGATAAAAAAGATGCAGCAGGAAAGGATGAAGATAATGATAGGGATTTGGATGCCGATGGAGATGGTGCCACTAATGGACGTAAAAAAGCAGATAATGATGGCGATTCATCTGATGATGGTGTACGTTAAATCAATTACGAGTAGATAGAAAACATATTAAAAATAATTATCTTCGATTGTAAATAGGGTGACGATGATGCAACTGGCATTAAATTGAAAGCCCGTAAAGTAGATGAAACGGAATATGATGATCCTGATGATGTTGAAGAAATAAATGATGCTAATGGTAATGTAACAAAGAATAAATTACACTTTCGATGCTATTTAAACACAAAATTTTCGTTGCAGAAGATGACGATGAAATGAACTTGGATGCAAATGATGCTGACGCTGCTGGACAAGCCAATGAAAAGGACTCTGAAGATAAATTAGTTGAGAAGCTGCTGAGTAACGATATGGTCAACGACTACGTCTATGACAAGGAGCAATATCTGTGGTGCAAAGTTAAGTTAAATGTAAGTGTATATTAACTAGTGTAACTTTGTAGTTAGTTAATCCGCTTTTTTTCTTAGTTACAAATGAAATACAGAAGCTCAGATATTTCATCAATCATACGCGATCTAGCCGCAAAAAGCATTGTACATCAAGTGCCCCATTTAAAACGTGCTATCATCTACAAGGGCACAAACGATGAGCAACTACTCAAGACAGATGGCATCAATATTGTCGAGATGTTTCAACACAATAAAATTCTTGATCTGAATCGGCTTTACTCGAACGATATACATGCCATTGCACGCACTTATGGCATTGAAGCAGCCGGACAGGTCATTGTCAAGGAAGTGAGCAATGTTTTCAAAGTTTATGGGATTACAGTCGATCGGCGACACTTGTCCTTAATAGCGGACTACATGACGTTCGACGGCACTTTTCAGCCATTATCACGTAAGGGCATGGAACATTCTTCATCGCCGCTGCAGCAAATGTCGTTCGAGTCGTGTTTGCAGTTTTTGAAGAATGCTGCTGGATTTGGACGTACAGATCAGCTTAATTCACCATCGAGTCGTTTAATGGTTGGTCTACCCGTACGGAATGGCACCGGTGCCTTTGAGTTGTTAACAAAAATTGGTTAGACTAGACTCTAAAGAATATAAATTGTAAATTATTTTGTTATAAAAATTTATAATATATGATTTTATGTAAATATTACATTACTTTTATATATCTTTATCAATTAGCTGGAATCCTCTGAACTATCGCTATAGTTGGAAAGTAAAGCTAATCCGTTGTTGGTTTTCTTTGACGCAGAGCTTTCTGCGCTTAATTGCTGAGCGTTGGTCTCTATTTGAGAAGACACAGTTGGTGTTTGGCTATTTTCAATTTTGGTTTTTATTAATGGAGCACTACCGGCAGCGGCGCTTGGCTTTGTAAGGCTGCTGCTCTCTGACGTTGTTGATTTAGATTTCACCAGCACTAAGCTGGATTTCTTCTTTATAAGTACCGGCGGCTTTGACTTCGGCATACTAAAAATAATGCTGTTATTATCTGTTGTAGTTGCAGGCTTTGCAATTTTTGTTGGTGGCGCATCCAATTCCTCAATGATTTCCTCGGCAATAACTCGCTTGGTACTCTCCGGTTTTTTGCTAAAGTTAACAGATCTAAAAAGTAAATATTATAAAATTAAAATATTTTTTTACACAGTACAGTACTCATGCTACACACTTAATGAAATCCTCATCTTCGCGCTCCTCACGCTCTACACGTTCGCGCTCTGTCTCCACGGTATTGAATTGCTGCAACATGGTGCTGTAATCCACCGTTTGCTGTCGGCGATTGAGATCACGTAGCTCCTCTAAAGACTCGAGCATTTCGATTTCATTGCGTGACTGTTGTGTACGATTTTCTAAGAGTTTCATTGGATTATTGGCCTCTTCCTCGCGTTCTTCTTCCTCTTCGCGACGCGCCTGTTCCTCAGCCAACTTGAGCGCCATAAAATTCCGCGTAGCCCCAGCTTCAATTTCGTAGTCGGTATTGCGTGGATCGGTTTTAAATGAAATCTCTTGTAGGCAACGCGTGCATTTGATGTAGAATCTATAGATTCTAATGCCCAGATACGTTTCATTCTCGACATCCTCCTTTCGGGCATTGAATTTCTTGCCCTTGTAGATGTATTCACCGCATGTCTTGCATCGCATATTAAACGGTGCCATTAAGCGTACAGTATACTGCCTGTTTTTGGGCAATTTCATGCGCGGAATTTTCGCAGGATCGAAATCCGGAGGATAGTATTTCTGCGAAAAAGTGCGAAAACATTAAATAATAATGGTTCTGCTGAGATATGCAGCATAACTTACATTCAAAACTTTGCGTTCAGACATTTTGCTGCAACAGTTGTCAGACAAACAATAAAAATACGTTTATCTTTGTTTATTTTTGTGTTTTCGCGTTAATTCAATGAGTAGTGTAAAATGCAACCGATATAAAAAATAAGCATCAAACGATATACAAACTAGTCGATATTTTTGTTTATTTTAAATGTGATTGACAAAGCGCCATTAATTAAATGAATTGAATGGTGAATGACAAAATACAACCAAACACGTGCAAGCATCGCATTTCATTTCTTTTCGCCGCGTGTATGTGTCTGTTTTGCACTAATCGCCCAATTTATTTCAATTAATTATTTCTGTGAAAAGAAAGCAAACTAAACAACTTAAATATGGGTAAACCAGGTAAGAAAGTCGATATAATCGCGTAGCATAGATAAATTCTGTCTGAAGAGCATAAAACAAGCTATAACTTAGTTGTAAACATAACCTCTAACCAACTAATTTCTTTTTCTGCTTTTTTTTTTACAGGATTTAGTCCGCGTGGTGGCGGCGGCGGTGGTGGCCGTGGAGGAGGCGATCGCGGTGGTCGTGGAGGATTCGGCGGTGGCCGAGGAGGCGATCGCGGTGGTCGCGGAGGGTTTGGTGGTGGCCGAGGAGGCGGCGATCGCGGAGGCGGTGGTCGTGGAGGATTCGGTGGTGGCCGAGGAGGCGGTGGAGGACGCGGAGGGTTTGGTGGTGGCCGTGGCGGCGGTGGAGGACGCGGTCGTGGTGGTGGCGGTGGACGTGGCGGCGGCGGTGCTGGAGGTTTCAAAGGTGGAAAAACAGTCGTCATTGAGCCACATCGTCACGAGGGCGTTTTCATTGCACGCGGCAAAGAGGATGCGCTAGTTACACGCAATTTTGTACCTGGTTCAGAGGTATACGGCGAAAAGCGTATTTCCGTTGAGGTAGGTTCTAACGATTTCTATACACATATATGTATGTATAGTTTCTTAGATGATGAGTCTGTGCAGGGGTACAGAACACGGCAGTATGTGGCCGTGAGTTATCACTGTTTCGGCCAGCAGCTGTGTGAGCTCGAGGTTCACGTGAAGCGGTTGTTGACGACAGTGTACGACTTAGAATTATGCACAACTGATATATGTATCTAGAAAAGAATGAACAATTTCTTGATTACTAAAAAACTATAATTGAACATATACTCTTCTATTTGCAGACTAATGGCGAGAAAATTGAATACAGAGTCTGGAATCCATTCCGTTCTAAGCTAGCCGCTGCCATACTTGGCGGCGTTGATAAAATACACATGCCACCTGGTTCGAAGGTACTCTACTTGGGCGGCGCTTCTGGTACTACAGTATCGCATGTCTCAGATGTCGTTGGCCCAGAAGGTCTAGTCTATGCTGTCGAGTTCTCACATCGTTCCGGTCGTGATCTAATAAACGTTGCTAAGAAACGCACTAATATCATACCCATTATTGAGGACGCACGTCATCCGCATAAGTATCGCATGCTAGTCGGTATGGTGGATACGATTTTTGCTGATGTTGCACAGCCGGATCAGGGTCGTATTGTTGCCTTGAATGCGCAACATTTTCTTAAAAATGGCGGCCACTTTGTTATATCTATTAAGGCATCCTGCATCGATTCAACTGCACAGCCAGAGGCAGTCTTCGCAGCGGAGGTGAAAAAGATGCAGGCAGATAAGCTTAAACCACAGGAACAGATTACACTTGAACCTTACGAAAGAGATCACGCTGTTGTTGTCGGCGTGTACAGACCACCGCCAAAGAATGTGGGCTCGTAAGATGGTCGGACGGGGCGGGGATGCCTTAATTAGTTTCGCTAGCTATAAGTATTCAACTTCCGCTTTGATTTTTATCAAACAAAAGTTTTAACAAACTTAGGTTTTAAAGTTATGTACTACAAACAATAGATTTTTAATAAAATTCAAAAAAAAGAAATGTTTCATTTTTGTTCTGTAATCTGTGCAATAATATTATAAAGTTCAGTTTTACTGACTGCTGAGTTAACTTTTAGTTAAGGTAAACTGGATCTATATTACTCAAAGACTGAATTGGCCAGCATATAAGTATCACCTACTGCGATTTATGAAGTGTTTATTTGTTATTCAGTGGTATTTGTTTTATTATATAGCTTATAAAGACATTTTTGCCACTAAAAGCGGCAAAGTGACAATCTGTTGTGACATCGGTCGAAAAATAAGCTTCGAACGAATAGCAAATATTATGTTCCGTTTAAACTTGGTAAAACTTTATGGTTTTCCCGTACCGGAGTGAGGGGTACTATTTATATTTCGATAATAGCAAATAACTTTATGGTTTTCCCGTACCGGAGTGAGGGGTACTATTTATATTTCGATAATAGCAAATAATAACAAACATTTTTAAATGAAAATGGCTTTATTGTTTTTCAAAATATTCTCCTTGATGATCAATACACTTTTGCATTCGTTCAAACCATTTGTCATAGCAGTTTTTCCATTCCTCTTGAGACACCTCCGAAACATGGTTTTTGAACGCTTCAAATGCTTCTTCGTCGCTCGTAAATCGTTGACTACGCAGTTTACCTTTGATACTCGGGAACAAGAAGAAGTCATTGGGTGCCAAATCAGGAGTGTACGAAGGATGAGTCATTAATTCGATGTTTTGACTGTTCAAAAATTCACTTGTTTGACGAGATGTGTGAGAAGCTCGTATTGTCATGATGGAGAATGATTCGTTTTTGGCGGTTGGTTTTACGAATTTCTCCCAAGACTTCCGGCAAACAAATGGTCGTGTTCCACTCAGAACTGTATGTCTGATTTTTATTGCAAAGAAAATTAACAAACACGCTCTTACAAGGTGCATTGTATAACTGATATGATTTCTTTCTCGTGGCAGAAATTCCTTCAACGACAATTTTAATTAAACTTTTTTTTTTAAATCGCTTCTGCTTCAACACTTGACACAAGGACAAGAATTTAGTAATTTGCTTAAAATAGTAAACATATGTAAAGTAACTGTAAGTAACTTTTGAAACCACCCACGCTAAATTGTAACAATCGAAAAACAGTTAATATTATTTCGTTTTTCTTTTGCTTTCGCAGTTACAGTTAGTCGCTGCACCTACGCTGCTACAGCCTCTAATGCAAATGATTATAATTATTGAAATTAGTTAGCAAACGAATTCATATCGAAAAAGCCACATTTTCTCATTTCTCGGCTCTAGTTGGTAATTTAATTTGGCACAGGCAAAGGGGACATTGGATTACACATCATAACTTATAATAGACACAAGATACAGGTTCACTATTCTTTCAAATGTTGTATCGGATTAGATTTGGTTTGCAACAGAATGCCAAAGTTATAAATAAAAGCTATGGCAGATTTTTGAAAATCCAAAATGTAAAGCCATTATGAAATGAAGGTGGCAACGGTCGTCTCTGGCCTCCCTCTCCCTGGCTACTTAATTTGACTGATGTGATCCAATTTCGCATATTTTAACACGTTTCGATCGAACTTATCAGTGTTCGTGCTGCAGTCACAGTAATGTGATCTTTCGTCTCTTGTGTGAACGAACACTACCGTCCACAGTAATTAATCAACATTACAATTTATAAATAAAAAAGAATATGCGCTGCGGACAGGATTCGAACCTGTGCGGGTAGAACCCAATGGATTTCAAGTCCATCTCCTTAACCACTCGGACACCGCAGCTTGTCCAACCTGTTGCCATATGTTAAATAGAAGCTCAGTGGACAAGTAGTGCCATCTAGTGTGACAACGATGTTTAATTTAATATAAATGAATTAGCAACATTGAATGTTTAAATAGAAAAAATAATTTTCACAATTAAGCTTTTTTAATATCAGAAAACATTTAACTCAGCTGTTTTACAAGCAGCAAACATTTATTAAAGTGAAATTAGTTTGCAAATGGTGCAGGCGGTGTTGCCAACTGAACAAATGTTTTCTTAGTAGCACTAGATGGCACTCTCTTGCAGCTGACTTTATATAAGGCTTTTGTAAACGAAGCGAGCAGGCTGCGGTGTCCGAGTGGTTAAGGAGATGGACTTGAAATCCATTGGGTTCTACCCGCACAGGTTCGAATCCTGTCCGCAGCGCAGTCAATTTTTTTTCAATCATTATTAATGCATATTAGTCTATTATTCAACTATGTGTTGTCCAATTTATTTTTATCAATCTTATAAAGCAGCGGCACGAAATGTAATTAATTATTTGTATTTTAATCAAATTCGGCATTCGGTGCTGAACTGATCTCACTCATTAATTGAGTTGTATAAAACTAGTTTACAATTTTGAGCTTTAAAATTATTGAAATTTTATCTTACACTTCTTATACCCTGTACCCAAAGTGACAATGGTATAATATGTTTGTGCGAATGTATGCAACACGCAGAAAGGGGCGTGACAGACTCTATGAAGTATATATATTCTTGATAAGCATCGGAAACTGTGTCGATTTAGCTATAACCGTCTGGATGTATGAGACAAACGATCTCAAGAACTATAAGATCTAGAGACTTCAAACTGGGACAATTAGATTATTTTAGACCATACACAGATGTCTTATATTATATTTTGTGGATGCCACGCCCAACACGCCCACATATAGAATTAGAAAATATGATGCTCAGCGCAACAATCATGTTCCAATAAATGGTGTTGAAATGAAAGCAATGGTGATACGCAGCTATACGAGTAACCAGAAAAATAAAACACTGATTTTGGTGCAAGTGATGGACAAATTTCGAGCAAAAACATGTTATTAAGTTCAAGAGAATTTGAGGTGAAAATTTATCGAGCGAAGCTTCATTTGGTGTGGATGACGTCATGAATTTTCTTTAATTAAAAAAAAAAAAACATGGCACCTAATTTGCACTGTGCACTCTTATTGAGACACCCTATAAAATTGTACTTTTGAAAACTGAATGATTTGCCTAGAAACATTATTGAAAATTCGTGGACCAAGACTTTGAATTGATAATGTTTTTGACAAGGAAGACTGAAGCACAATTGATGTCTCTAACCGAAAACGAGGCTTAGCATGACGAAATTTAGGAAACGCTACAGTTATTTGCAAAACTCACAACCAATTGATGAAATCGAAAGTTGGAATGGCGTATCTTTGACGAATCTGATGTTGATTCAAATAGTTGTTGTTGTTGTAACAGCTTGGTTTGGGCTGCATCAGAAAATACATATATACAATTTATTTTATTATATTATGAATGGGTATTGTGCAAAGCGATTTTTGAATGGCAGAGAAAGATAGACCGAAATGTAACACTAGGTGTCAAGGCCCAGGAAAGAAGCAACATCTACTGATCGTAACCAGAGGACTAAAGAACTCAATTGAGTCGGACGGGATGGGCAATTAGCAAATGAATTGTATCGTGCGGTGATTGACCGCATTCGGGGCAGCAATTAGATTTGTTTATCCCAATTCTTCCCTGTAGCACTCGAGCATATTACTCATTCCAGATCTCAACTGTGCAAGTTTCGTCCTGGTGCTACGAGGGAGATGTTTTTCGCTCTCATTAATAGGTGGTGGTCTTCCACCTAATACTACATTGTCCCTATACGAGCGTATAGATTCTTCAATTGCATCTTTATGCAATTGAGCCCTTCCAGAAGTATAACCATACTCCTCTATGCTACTATCAGTAATAAAACGATTGATACTCGTTTTATAGGACCTGATATCGGTTCTTATTCGGGTAGGCGCTGATGACGTGTGGGCGCCATGATTCGGATGATGATTTCTGTACGCACCTAACAAGAACTGCTTCGAAGGCAGCTTATTATGTTGATGATCTGGTAGCATCATCGCTTCTCCATGCAGACGGTCTTCGTGGGTCATCTGCAGACAACCAGTGGCAGTCCTCAGCGCGCTATTCTGACTTCTTTGCAGGTATTGCCACTGAGTCTTACTTAGGAAAGGGGTCCAGACGGGAGCAGCGTAATTCAGGACAGAAAGTCCGATAGCTTTGTAAGTTGTTATTAATGTCTCCTTATCTTTACCCCATGAAGACCCAGCAAGCGCTTTCAGCACTTTATTTTTCGACTTGAGTAAATTGTTTGTCTTGGTGGCATGAGCCGAGAATCTAAGCAATGGGTCAAATGTAGTACCAAGTATCTTCGGGTACTGAACTGTTGGAATCCTCAAACCTCCTACAAAGACATCTAGTTTCATCCTAACCTCCTTAGTCCAGGAGGTGAAAATGGAGGCAGGTGACTTGTGTGTTGAAAACTTGAGGTTGAGAGCATTGAACAAATTTAATAAATTTTCCAAATATATGTTAATTCTCGCGCAGATATCATCGACGTTCACGAACGAGGATAAAATGGAACAATCGTCTGTATAGGTCACCAGTTTTATAAAGGGAGGGGGAAGAGGAATCTTTGAGAGGAACCAAGTACAGCTTCACTGCCAGGTTTCAAGAGAGGTACATTCCTTGGTACCTTTCATACGTCAGGGATAATTAGTTGAGAAATGGAAAGGAGGGAGGGGGAAGAGGCATCTTTTCGGCATCTATAAGAGGAACCAAATTCAGCTTCACTGCCAGGTTTCAAGAGAGGTACAATCCTTGCTACCTTTCATACGACAGGGACAATTAGTTGAGAAATGGAAAGGTTTAACACATACGTGGGATATACTACCGCTATAGGCCCAAGTTGCTTCAGGCCAGGAGCCTTGGATGATTTTGCAACCTCCTCATATGTAAAATCTACCAAATCTTCATGTCCTTTTTTCTTCCTAATATGACGTATGGATTCATGCTTTAACCTATTCTGCTGAGAAGAGTGTTGCACGAACTGTCTGCAGAAATAGGTGGCACACTTTTTTGACGATCCTATTTGTACTCCATCAAATGTGACAGATGAAAGAGCTCTATTCTGCGGAACACCAGATATCTTTTTAATAGTGTTCCACAGACTTCGCGAACCCAAGTCACAATTATCCATTTTGCCTTCATATGCTCCGCAACGAGATTATTCACATTGTGAGATAACAAGGCAATACGACTGTCACTTGGATCATTGGCACGAATTTCATCACGCAAAGTCGCTAAGCGTGCAGCTTCTGCTGTAAAGACTGGCCTAATATTAGGAAACCTACCAGCTAGAATATGCCTCTTTGTAGCCTTGATGATCGGTCCCAGGACGACTGGGTTTTAGCTCCGGACCGATCTGCACAGGGAGATTTGTGCAGTCAAACGTTGTCCAACTCAGCCCAAGTGGCTGTACCAGATGACTGTGCCGCTAAAAACCTTCATTCACTTCTCTAATCTACTTGGGGGCGATGAAGAGAATAAAACCGCCGATAGAGAAGCGTACATTGAACCACCAATTGATGATGGCTATCTTGTAGAGCCACCGGATTATAACGAGGTCGACTCAGTAATTAAAAAGCTGAAGAATAATAAAGCAACAGGCTCCGATGAGTTGCCAGCTGAGTTATTCACCGGTCTTGAATAACTCAGCTGGCAACTCATCGGATAAGGGAAGGCCACTAAGTAGAGAATAGTAATAGAGAAACCATCTCATATAAAGATTTTGTCACTTCAAATTTCTTGCTAAAGAAATGAAAACAAAATGCATTAGCGGCGACCGACCAGCGCATGCAAAGAAAATAAATAAACAAACATGCATACATACATGGTATATGTACGTACGTATGTATGTGATGTGACGAATACAAATCCGAACGCACGCGACTCTCTCTGGGACCAGCAATGCTCGTTGAGTCAGCAATTTCTCTCTTTCTTTCACAATCGTGAGTGCATGGGACCTGTCGCAGAAGAAATTTGTACGACATTACACATTATATGATTTGATTTATCTATACATTCTATGGTTAGTGGTAAGGCGTATGCACCAACTCTTTTGCAAAATATGGTCCGATGAATGCTCAGTGTACTTTGTCCTATCTTTAAGAAAGGAGAGCCCGTTGTCTGCGCGAACTACCGGGGAATAAGTTTCTTTTCAATAGGATACAAAATTCTGTCCCGCGTACTGTGTAAACGTCTGAAGTATCAGTGCGGCTTCAGACCAAAGAGCTGATTTGACCAAATTTTCACTTTTGCGCCAAATCCTGGAAAAGACCCACAAGTACAATAAAGACACACACCACCTATTTGTCGATTATAAGGCCGCATTCGACACGCCGATAAGAACGAAGTTCTTCAACGCCCTATCTGAACTTGGTATCCCAGCAAAGATCGTTCGGCTTTGCATGATGACGCTATCACACTCCCAAAGCGTCGTCAGAGTAGGAAAGAACCTCTCCGAACCCTTTGATATCAAGAGAGGTTTAAGGCAGGGTGATGCTTTATCCTGCGACTTTTTTAATCTCCTAATGGAGTACATCCTACGCCAATGCCCATACGTAGAACGAACGAGCACGATCTGCCATAAGGAAGTGATGCTACTCGCATATGCTGATTACATAGACATCATAGGCATCAACAAACGGCGAGTAAGCAGGGCGTTCTCGGAGATTGAGAAACAGTCACGTCTCATGGGCATAGAGGTGAACGAGGACAAGACGAAGTACTTGGTGTCCACTCGCATACCATCAGCGCGTCTTGGACGGTCTGTGAGTATGGAGAATTTCAATTTAAATGTTGTAGAAAACTTCGTCTATATGGGAACGGAAATTACCAGTGACAACAATGTTAGCCGAGAGATCAGACGAAGAATCAAGCTTGCTAATCGCTGCTACTTTGGGCTCAGCAAGCAAATTAGAAGTAGAGCCCTCTCTCGAGCAACGAAGATAAAAATCTATGACACTGATAATCCCGGTCTTGCTGTATGGCGAAGAAGCATGGACACTGACATCAACGTATACAGCGTCTTTAGGAGTGTTCGAGAGAAATATTCTTCGTAGGATTTTTGGTCCCTTTAGAGTTGGCGTCGAGTTTGGAACCCGTATGAACCATGAGCTGTATGATGAGGTTGACATAGTCCAGCGCATTAAATTCCAGCGGCTGAGAGACGTCCGAGCTTAAGATGGTAAGATCAGGTCTATGAAGCTCCGGATTGCCAGCGACTGGCGCCGGCGCGCACTAAACTACACCGAATGGAGCTTTCCTACGTGCGGCCTTGACCGATAGACGGTTGTAGAGTCACCTAGGTAAGTAGGTAAGTAAGTAGTTTCTTTTTCTTATTTTATTTAAATGTTGTATGGTTAACAATATCATTTTATTTATTTAGCATTATTGCTGCATACGACTTTTTAACTTATCATCTAAACATCAGAAATATTTATGTATGTATTGTAAGTAATTTTAAATCGAATTAATAAGATACTCTGCAAACTAAAACTGAAATCAGAAAACAAAGATTTTCTCTTGTTCCTGCATTCACAAATCACAAATTTTATGCTGTTTGCTCTACCGAATCCATTAAAAAAAATATCTATTTTCATTTCTGATACGTAAAGTTTAATAAAATCGCTAAAAACTTGCATATTGCGCCCATTGCCTCTGATCACACTTGGTTTTGGCTAAACTGCTTCACCGACTCTAGTTCGCCTCCTTCTCAACTTTCAGCTTCATTTAATTTCGTTTCTTATACAAATACGTTCTACAATTTGGCGCGTGATTTCAGTCCTACAGCATCCAGTACTCCACACTCCTCCATATGCTTGAAGAGTGTCTCCAGATATTCATCACGATGCTTGATCAAATGCGCTGCATGCTGCGATTTATGCCAACACTTGAAGGTGCACTTGATATTGGCACGCTCCCAGTTCTCACGCACTGCATTATTCGATGAGGGTGGTCCAATCAGATCATTATCAGAAACAAAGAAAAGCGCTGGCCGCTTCAGTAATGTCGAGTGGAACATCTGACTGGAGCGTATATAGTGAACAGTCGCCTGATTGTGGAATGTCTTCATATGATAGAGCGTATAGTTGCGCAGTGCGCTCTGCATGCTTTTATTTTTCGGGAATATCGATTTGGGTACACCCACCGGAATTTCAGTAATATCTGCGGCGCTGTCCCATATCTAATAAACAATGTTAAAGAATCAACGTTAGAACATAAATAAATTTATTAAATTAAAGCGTTTAATATCTACCTGACAAATGAAACGATCGAGTATGTTGCCATAGCGTTCCATGTCGCGTGCCATTTGCAGCATAATCTCACCAAATTGATATGCGCCAACAGAGAAACCGTGCAGCAAGATGGGTGAATATTGTTGATTATTCTCCAAGAATTTCAATGTTTCGGCAGCAACAACCTGAAGTTTTGTAAAAATGCATAAGTAAATGAGTTTAATTAAAAAAGACTAACTTACCTGTGTGCCCTTAACAGGCCACAACAACTGCCAAGGAGTTATATGCACAACCATAATATCAAAGCCCATTTCTGTATAGATTTCAGCATACTTCTTTAGGTGCTTCTGCTTGGCCATTAGCCAGGCCATCATCAACACTAACGGATTACCTGTGGGTGTCTTCAGTGTCAACGTTTTTGGATCCACTTCTATTTTACTCGGATGCGTTGTGTAGAGCGTCATATTTTTTGTAATATCCTTTGAGGATATGTAACGACGATTCTGCTGCGGTGCCATGTCGCTCTATAAATGTAATAAATTTGCAAAAACAATTAGAGTTGAATGGATTAAAAGAATATGCTATTACAAATGCAAACTTTCATATATCGCACTTTATCGCTATATACTATAAGCTATTCTCTCAGCCCATTTATATCGCAGATAAGATTATTTTCTAATCTAATAATTCAAATAAATTACTGGGAACAGCTGATGGGGCAACCAAGTCCAAATATAGTTTAACCTTGGAGATTAAACGATTTACGAAAACTATTGTGCGTAGCATAGATATGTAAACAACGTGTGGGGTCTGTTGTCATAAGAAATTGATATATTTTGATTATTATTTATTGTGTATTATAGGCAAATATCAGCTGTGTAAAAACTCTATTGAAACTTCAACTCCATATGTTTTAGTGTTATCACAAACTGACCTATCTTAACTAAGCGAAAACTAATAAAACATATCGAACAAACGTATTACTTTAATTCTTCGAGTGTTTCTGTGTTGTATTTTGTAACTGAAATACCAAGAACAGTTGATTTATATGTAGTAATATATAGATTATAATCTAAAATCGTCTTAGATTACCTATTCAATTTAATAATTCAAGATCCTGAATAATTTCTATATTATAATATTAAATTCCGACAATTTCAAAGTTGAATTAACCACTGTTTCGCCAAGCGAATGTCATTGACTAATGTTCAATCGCACTAGACTGTTGTCTCTACTGATTTGAAGTAACAGGTGCTCGGAATTATAGTAGGTCTTTGAGTGGAAATGATAAGCTGACGACGACAAGCGGATAGATAAACAATCAATCGGCAGATTAGGAAACGTTTATAATACAGCATTTGTTATGGGATTGATAATTTGAAAGCATTATAACATGATATATATGAGAGTAATACAAATTTAAAGACTACCGAAAATGATATTGGAGAAAGTTGCAAGGGGCTTAGCTAGAACATTTCTCGCCCTTTCTGAGCAAAATTAATTTGACAAAGCCAGAGTTTGATTCAACTTCTAATGCTATTCACACGGTGAATCAAAGATGTATCAAATCATCGTATGAGTTGATGTTGGAAACAAAATCGGTAAAAGTTATTTAAATTAAGTATAGCATAATCGTTGATGTTGTTAAGAAAACTGGTTAAAATTCAACCATTATAGCGATAATACAAAACAGTTCATTACCATTTGATAATGCTGAGAGAGTTAAGTACGACCAAAAGCTTGGGCTAACAAAAAGCTGCACCCCGTATAAGCGTATTCGCTCTCTTCTGTTTCTTTAATGCTGAGAGCGTTAAGTATGACCAACATGTTGTGTTCGAGAACAGGCTCGAAGAAATATTGACAACTATTCTTTTACAGTTTTACCAACACTATGAAACCACGCTCACAACTATTGAAGGAAGGGAGGGGTGGCGATTCGCCGTCGACCTGGAGAGGACCCACAATTTTAGTTTTTTTTGCCTCTGAATATGTATCTAATTGTTTGATGTTTGTAAGTTGTTTTTTCTTTTCCTGTGGCCTCTTATGGCCCCTAGTGTTTTTTTTTCTTCGAAATTTTAAATAATCTCTTTTTTATGTTGAATCTCATTTTCGTCTCAGAACCACGTTTTTATAATTTTTTTTTTGTGGACAATATACAATAAGAATTAAAGATCCGTTTAAAAGCGAGTACCGCTACAAAAGATTATTCTACGCCACTGATGGATCACGCAGACGCATAATGTTCTGTGTCGCTTTATTTTCCATTGTCGCTTGTAGAGGAAATGACCAAAACGTTGGATAAATAGAAATTCATATGATACACAGGGCGCTTCTTCCGATAAGCATGATATAAGTAGCAAAAATTTGAAAGGTGCAGGTGATTATTGTTCACTTTTCACATTGAGAAAAATATTTCTCAATATAAAAATTAACTTGAGGTAGCTTAAATTCAAAATATAGAACGCTAAATATAATTTACAAGCGTGCCAAAGATTATACCGGCATACATACATACATATTTCTTAAAAAAAATGAAATTTTTTTCGAATCTAAAGTATAAATTCTACGAATAATGAAATACGCTGTCTTCTATTTGGCCTTGTAGACGGTCATTCTTTTTATAAAATTATCTATTATTATCTATCTGTATCTGTATTAATTATCTATCTGTATTTTGCACAATTGCATTTTGATTTCACGAATTATAATTCGTTTCCGGAACATTGCAATATAACATATCTTTGATATAGCCCCAAATAAACAAGTCCAATGGTGTTTAATTACTTTTGCAAAAATTAAAATGTTTTTTTTTTCTGCTTTCAATTTCTCAAAGTATAAAATACTTATAGAGCTCAATTTGAAATAAAATCGCTTAACGAAAAACCGTTGAATTAGAAAAATAGTAGAGCTCTACACACTCAAGTAGAGTTAGTATGCCGCTTTGATGTCACAGTTCTTGTAAGAATAATCCTGTCACGTCTCAGTCTATAGAATAATATAAATATAAATTTGGTGAAGGAGGAATCCCAAGAGATCTTTTCTGAATTTGCTAAGCAGCTTTTATCTGTTGCCTGTTAAATCTAAAAACACGGGACAAGTCCGTGCAGTTCTAATCGTAGCATGCCGGTTTCTAGACCTATATGGATCTCCGTCTGGAATACACTGCAAAACCCGTGAAGGTGAAAAGCTTTTTCAACTGATAGATCCTACCACGCAGTTCCTCTTTGAAATGTTGAAGTACACAGTCAGACCCGAATTGCATCTTTAAAGCTGGATCAGTACTACCTCGAGAAAAAATATTTATTTAAATCTGCGTTCGAAGAACCTAAAAGTTTCCCAATTTCCAAAATTATGATCAGGATACCGATTATGTCAGATGTCAGATGTTTCAATGAAAATTTATACGCGTATAAGCAATTTAAAAATGCTATACAAACACGTTACGAAGCCAATGCATAAAACTTGTAAGATATTATCCAGATGACTTGGACGGCGAACATTTTTTTAGAGATATTGAAGATGTTGTGGGTTATATATATACGAGTATCACACTTGTTTCGGTTGCACACTTTGAAAGATTTCATAATTTTCAAATCTTCATAAACAGCGAAGATCGTTTTACAGCCCCCAAGACACTACGCTCGAAGCAAATCCCCCTCGCTACACCACTGAATTTGTGCGCTATAAATCTGATTTGTTTTAAGTCATAAAGCAGGACAAGAAAGAGCAAATAAATTTAGCATCTATCCAGTAGAAATTTCACTTTCTAACTATGTGAGTGTGTTTAACTGAAATTTATATATAGCATCTATCAAATGTGCGCCTTAATTGAACAAACGAGAACAACGTCAAATAAATAACTAAATTGAAAAAAAAAAAAAAAAGCGCGAAGATCACGACACAGTGTATGGGAACGGCGAACTTACTAATTTATAGCCTTTGTAGACACGTAAAATGATGACAATCAATATCACCAGAAACGATATTTCAAATACGAGTTCCATAATTGCACAAAAATTCGTATCCGTTCGCGAAAAGTCCGTTCCAGCGCTAAGAAATACACTAAGCTGCCTAGTAGAAAAAGGTGTAATGACACCGATGATCACAATAGAAAATTAAAAAAATATAGGCCGTCGCCGCAAAACGAACTGAGCGGGAAGCAGTTTCCAGCGACGTGCTTCTAGGCGGTAGCAGGTGGCGTTCAGTTTGGATTACATTGAACCGACACGCCAACTGACACGGATGTGCACAAGCAACACATACAACAATGCTGACTACTGGTTGACTGACTGACTAACTACCTCATAGAATCAAACGATCTATTGAAAGCTTGACATTGAAAATAGTTTGGATCGTAAAAACAACAACAACAAAAAAGATATATGTATATTTGAAATAGCAGCGACCTTATGGCAGAATGAAAGCTTTGAGCGCATGTGGATTCATTTCTTTAATTGAACAATTTTTTCTTCATTTGGTGTTTTTTTTTTTTTTTTTTGACATTAGTGTGGAGCAAAGGGTTTGTTAGCTTCGAAACAGGGGGTGCCAAAGAAATATTTTTTGTCAAGACAAAAACATGAACAAGTATTTCAAGACTACATGGTCTATGGGATATGGAGGGGGGGGGGGGGTCTTGATTTTGAAATATGTATTTTTGCATTTTTTTTATTTACAGACTTTATCGGTGCTAGTCTTATATATTTTAACATATTTCGACTTAGGGTTAACAGTTTTAGCTAAGTAAAATACCAAATCAAAGATTATTAAATTATCATGGTCAATTGACTCTGTAGTTACGAAATTTTTCTTTTTGTCTTGCAGTTTAAAGAATAAGTTTATCTTATTAGAAACGAACTATAATCCCATCAAATTACCATCACATTTTTGTCTATAGTCCCCGATAGCGTTGCTCCATTTGAGTAATTTTATTATTTTCGATTTGGTATTTTACTTAACTAAGGGCCGTTTTCATGACATGCCTTTTACTGTACCGCTTATATTTTTCAGGCGTTATGCTAGTTTTCAATGTCACGACTCTTATTAAGCCTATAACCGTAACACCGAATTCGGCGAGCCGATAAATTTATCAGTATTTTTTGCAAAGTGACTTGGCAACTCGATCGATAAAAAACCAAAACAAAAGCAAAATGAAAACAAACAAAATTGAGATTTTGTTTTAAAATTTTAAATGCAAACGTGCACATTATATTAATAAGTTGCCATTTTTTTTCTGCTAATTTATAATTTTATTGTGTTTACTTTTTTTGCAATTGGACTGTCCACCTCTTCAAATGTTGTCCCGGGGCTACTCAAAATTGATTTATTATAATTGTGATGTCGTGAAAAGCACTACTCAATATTATTCCGCCTTCAGCATATCTTACCGTTTCGTTTTTTCTTTTTTATCGGTAAGTCGTGAGAACGGCCCTAAAACGGTTAACCGTAAGTCGAGATATGTAAAAATAGGGTGCGTTCGAATTATTACTATACAATTTTAATTGTGACCACTAAATGACTAATCTTTTAAAGCAGAAACTTTTATTTGTTAATATTTATGAAACGCAAAAAACAAGCGCATTTCTTGACCGCAATTGAATTTGATAACGCTAAAAAGAATAGAGAGGCGAAACATGTGCAATAATAGAACAATATAGAATCAAAAGAGAATTAACAAATAAAAATTTCTGAGTAGTCATTTAGTGAGCACAATTGATATTGGAGAGTAATTATTCGAACGCATCGACTTGCGCTATAGTTTTGAAACGCACCTTATATAAGACTAGCTCCGAAAAAATCGAATAAATAATTTTTCCAGCACCCTGTATTCTTACTGTGATATATATAATACATGTGCAATATATTATGTTCAACGCGTCGTCAAAAGCTCTTCCATATTGCAGTCTTCCAGTATTTATCCATTTAAGTATATATGTATGTACACAGCTATATACATATGTATGTACCTTACCTAATCTAAGCGGATCAAATTTCAGCAGAAAATAATATATACATTTGCTTGTGTAACTAGGAAAGCTTAAACAGCGTTCTATATACTTTATAGTTATTGTCTTTCATAATAGTCACACCGAAAAACTGCTACTGAAACTAATTTAATTTATTATGATTACTTAAAACGGACACTAAACAAGTAAGTCGCTCAAGAAAAGTAGCTATTGACCGTTCTGACCGTCTGCAACTGTCGTAGTCGGTTTAAAATATTCCACTCGAACGATTTGCTATTTTTTTATTATTATAAAAAAATAAAAAAAAATTAACTACGCTGCGGACAGGATTCGAACCTGTGCGGGTCGAACCCAATGGATTTCAAGTCCATCTCCTTAACCACTCGGACACCGCAGCCCGATACCCGAAATAGGCATTAAGCTTATTTATTTTTAATGACAAAAATTCTAAGCTAAATGTTTTAATATTACATACTCTTTTACATGTTATTTAAATGGATTAAACCCTCCTAAAGTAACTTAACGACGCATCGACCAAGATAAAGACTGAAGAGAGCGCATTCAAATGAGATTATGAAAAAAAAAGATGCCCGAAGATCTCTGTATAACCGCACCAACCACCTCACAAAAAAAAAAAAAAAATAAGTATGTATCTTGGTTTGTTCAATTGTCAAAATGAATGTAACATAGCAAAGGAAGCCTCGGGGATCTCATAAACTATATATGTACATATTGTCATGTCGAATAGCAGCAGGCGTCGGAATATGTCTAGGCAAATAGCAGATGTTCCAGAACACATCGTTTAGTTTTAATCAGTTTTTTACTTTCATCAGAGAGATTCTATACAAAATATTAATTTTTGAAGTGAAACTCCTTTAGCATTAGAAATTAAAAATATACAATATATAGAATTTAGCCTGCGAGAGAAGGAGATAGATTATTTTGCATGGTGTCTACACTAAGTTCGAAAACGTTTGTGAAAATACTATAAAAACCAAATCGATCAAAGTTTTTTGGCATGGTTAATCGAAAAAAGTCGAAATTTCCTTTCCGAAAATCGGAACAATTTTTGAAGTTATGATGATAAAAGAGTGTGGTAAGTTGGAGTAGGACGATAGATGGCGCAGAACTGTTTTGAGTACATAGTATCGGTAGTGCGAGATGAGCACAGGCAAAAGGTCATAACTTATAACAAGTAATCTGTCAGTCCAAGCGTAATTTCATTATTTGATTTAATTCGTTTAACTACCAAACAACAAGTTAAAGTTGTTAAATCCTACTACAAAAGTGGTGATTCTAGCGTGTACACTTTTCGTGAAAATTTTCTTCTTTCTCACTTGACGGATAAATAAATAAGTAAAACTGTCGCACTTGGTCTCTCAAAATCCTCAAATAATTGAAAACAGACCGTTACAGCCAGAAAGAGTCACTGTGAAGTGCGCATTGTCTATAAGGTATGATCTACAAATAACCGAACTTTTAATTTAAATCATAGTTCACGTAGCGCCATCTATTAAATGTTGGCAGCAGTAAAAAATTTGATGAGATTTACGAATTGTTAGAAGAAGTTTATAATAATGATTATATGAGTCATATTCAAGATTACACGTGGGTTACACGATTTAAAAACGACAGTGATGATTTAAATGCTGATCCAAGACCTGGACGATCCGAAGCATCTAATCGTGCGGAGTTAGTGGAAAAAGCAAGTGAAATAATGGCTATCGATGCTAATTTCACTGGCAGAAGAATAAAATTCATATTACTGTACAATCTACAAAATATTGACCGAAGATTTGGGTAAAAGAAAGGTGTGTGTACGTTTAGTTCCAAATCAGTTAAATGATGATCAAAAAATCGCTCATGTAGAGCATTGCAAAGACATAATTTTAACAGCTGAAGTCGATCCAGATTTTCTTGATTCGATCATAGCTGGTAATGAAACATGGTGTTTAAAATTTGATCCTGAAATTAAGCGAAAATCTGCTGAATGAAAGTCAAAAGACGAGCCAAAAACAAAAAAAATTGCGTTTTCAGAAGTCAAGAATCAAAACAACGTTGATAACTTTCTATGATTCCAAGGGTATTGTTGACAAGGAATCTGTTCCACAAGGTCAAACTGTCAATCACTTAATTCTCATTTTAAACTTATACAAAATTATTTTTTACTTTTTAGTTCACATTACTATTAAAGCGTGTTTTTTTTTTAGTTTTTTTTAAACTATAATTTTTTTAAAAATAGCATATGCCGTTCTCATCAACATATGTATTGAGTTGTTGACTCGTTTTGTGGGTAGCACAATGAAACAAAACGAACGAAACAAAACAAATATACTGATGATCCTGGTCAGGATATTAGGTCAAAATTGTAAAATTATTGTATTGTCACCGGCGCTTAATACACGTGCAAAATTTCAAAATATTTCGACGTTAGGAAGTTGGTAAAAATTAAGTTGAAGGAATCCGTTACATAGATATATAAATAGATAGATACAGATCTAGCTAATAAAAGCGTGTTAAAAATAGTTTTGTCTCATTGATCACTCTGTGCGTTTATTTTCTCTTTCAAAACAATGAAAACTGCAATGAAAAGAGCTTTTAACGATGACATTCCAGCCATGCTAGAAGCCGTGACACACGAGCTAAAGAACATCACAAAAAGCGAGTTTAAAAAGTCTATGGATAAATTGGTTGAAGGTTTCAAACGTTGTACCAAGTTAAATAGATCGTATTTTGAATAAATACTAGCTTTGAAACATAATACCATGCTTGTCTTATTTTATTACTAAAAAGTTCGGTTATTTTTAGATTACAACCGTGTAGATGTGTACGATAACCGAACTTTTTTATCCTTCACTTGGATAAAAAAAGATGGATGCAGTAGCGACATAATTTTAGGCTTTTTGCAAATCTAACGATATGTCAAAATTCATCAAACCTTTTAGGCTATAAACCACGCTAAAGAATTTTCAGTCGGGGAAAAAATTAAAAATTGAAAGTTTGACTGATTTTATATAGAGTGCAATAATTCTATTACCTGCTCCTTTTCAAAGTTGTTAGTCACCTTATGATTGAGTATCATAGCTCCTTTTTACAGACGCTTCTGTTTTAATAATTTACTACTTGGCAGGTTCAGCTCAAAATTAGAGTTTAGATAGAATGAAACACTATTAAGGAAACAACACTTCCAATTCACATTTTCATTGCATATACAACATATACAACGAAAGCAATAAATAATTATGTGGAGCTCTTGTTTTGTTTACATTCCTTAAAAAATATTTGTATACCCGTACTTCTTAGATACAAGAGCCGTCTCCTGTTACTGAGGATCGTATTCCACTTGCTTACAGGCGTAAGCAAAGTAGGGGAGAGAGAATGAAATTGTGTAAGTGGGACAAACAAATAAATATAATTCAAAACCAATATGCGGAAATATTTCGTTAATTTAAAGAGCTTATGCGCAAAAAAAATTTTCTATTGCATCGCACACATTTTGAGCGAGGTTAATTCATAAATTTGTGTATAAAAACATAACTAAAATCTACTCAGATCAAATGTGCATTGCGTTTTAATATTGGACTCGGATGTATCGGTTGTAAGCAAGTAAAATTATAGTCAAAAATTATAATTTACTTGCTTACTATTATGGTGAATTTATACTAAAGGTGACGTATTCCTCTCAGCTGCGCACCTTATCATTTCTTATTTATCTTGTAGATAAGTACACCTTGTTTACTACTGATACTTTTTTGTGAGTTTTCTCTCGTTGGCACTTCTAAACGTTTTAAACTGTACAGACGTACAATTTAAAGTTGATATTGTTGACCATAGTGTTGAAAAGCTTTCAAGGACTACAATATCAATTTGTAAACACACCAAAAATATAAATAAATAGCACTATATTAGCATGCACTTATGTTTAATCTCTTGTCATTTTTATATTACAGTAACAGAACATTCATTGACCATCTGATCTGGTGCATTGTTGCAAAAAAACATAGGCAATAATGTTGGAAAATATTGGTATCTTTCTAATTTGTTGAGCTAACCACTTAAAACAAGAAACTAATATTTAGGTGCGTAAACAAGTGTCATAAAAAGTTAAAAAAAAAAAAACGAAGATGCAGAATTGTTATCACTTTTGCACGAAGACTATGCACAAATACAAATAAACTCGCAGAGCAATAAGATGGGTGCCACATGAGTTGAACGAGAATTAAAAGGCGAGAGGCGCAAAATCACATGCAAAATTTTGATCGAACGACCAAAAAAAAAAAAATCGTTTTTGTAAGCCGACTTTTTTTGAGAGTCCTTAGATTGTGGGTAGCTCCAGGCACACTATCTACAACGACTTTGAATGATTAGTACTAAAAGCTACCAACAAAAACTGATCGATTTTAAATGTTCGCTGCTCAAAAAACGACCAGTATATCACTAAAGGGCAAAACCAAGAAATTTTTTCTCCATGAAAATACACGATTACATACGGCAAAACACGTTCGCGACACGTTGCAAGTGCTAGATTATGCGGTTTACTCACCGGACCAGGCTCTTTGCCATTAACACTTGTTTGCATCGATGGGTCACAAACTTGCTGAGCAACGTTTTGTTTGGTACGAAGATGTGAAAAAATTAATCGATTAATGGTTTCCAGCAAAAGGGGAAGATTTTTACTGGCGTGATATCAACAGGTTGCAAGAAAGATGGTAAAAATATGTAACTGCCGATGGAACATACTTTGAATCAAAAACTTTTTATCATTCATTCGAATTTAACGAGCTAAAAAAACGGTACATTTAGCTTTTCCTAGAAACACCCCGGATGTATGTATTTCGATGGACCGATTTCGATAATTTTTTGTTTTTTAATTTGGTATGATTATTATGGGATGGATTAAGAAAATCATCTCGCCAAATGGGAAATATTGGAACCGGCTTTTTTCCTCGCTGGCGAAAAAAATGAGCAATCTACTCCGGATATACAATTAGTCAGAAAGCGCACCTGGCGAATGAACTAATACAACTGATAGCTATCGACGCATAATTATCAATTCACATAAAACAATACGTTTAAAGTGTTATCTATGACTTACTAGCCTAAATCATGCTCGCCAATAAAAATTGTTTTATAATTACAATAATTTACATGCTACAATAATTGGGGTTCTTCAGGTCAGGTTCATTTAGTATATTGATTAAAAAATGTGTAACGATTTTCGATTGTATAAGTACAGGTACAAAGTGCACAAAAATAAAAAGGGCATGCATGTATTACATCAACAAGAAGAAGAACAATAAAAAAATCTATGATACTGTTATGTTTGTTTCTTTTTAAGAGAGCAATGAGTACGAAACGTTTCCAATAAATGATCGTGGGAGTTCATTGAGCGAAATTATTATCGGTAGTGCAAATGTATATGCATGTGTGTGAGTGTATATGTAAGAGAGAAACTCAGTGCAATGTGTGCAGCGTAGAGATGGGCGCGTGCCTGAATTTTTAGGCACGGCACAACACTAGCACGGAGTTGGTATCCACAAACACGCACGCGCAATATAATTTTGTGCAAAGTCACGACGCAAGACGAGCACGAAGCTGAGGCATTCAAACAAACACTAAAAAGCACGGTCTAACGAAATACAAAAAAAATTATATACATTGGGTAAAAGGGTATACCACGAGGGCAATTTGACAAGTCAGTGACTTTTTGAATTTCAAATTATATTGATTTGAGGGTAGTTTGAGTTGGCATTTGTGCGGAAAAACATATCGGAGTATTCTTCTTCGACGACGGCGCTAGAGTAACCCTTAACACGAATGGAGATCGTTATCGGGCCATGATAACAAATTTACAAAAAACCAAAAAATATACATAAAATTTTGAATTTTTCCTTCTGTCTATATTTAAATCTGTCTACTCTGGACATTGAACAATTTGCTGACATTTTTTAGTTCATGGTGCTTTAAAATGTTCTGTCTGCATTGGACACAAAATGTTTTGTATTTTTATACTATTCACACAGAGTTTATCAGTTATCAGTTAGTCTGAAAGTTTGTAACGCATTAAAGTAGGCTTCGTAGACCCCATAAAGTACATATATTCTTGATTAGCTCATCGATCTGGCCATGTCCGTCTGTATGTTGTATCTCACTTTTTGGACATCAATTTTTTAGATATCCGGTAGGATATCCGTACATGGACTTCTTTTTAATAGACTTTTTAGAGTCGCCACCGTACAAGCTACCATCCCACTTTTAACTTTTTGTATGAAAACCTTTTTTTTTATTGCTGTCATATCACTTTAAAAATTGAAATGGTGGCTTCTTACGACGGGACTCTTCACATATATATCGATGGGTGTGATCCCACCACTTTTTAAGGTAGCCCCATTACAAACCACCCCCAATTTTGCCATTTTGTACGGAAAACGTTTTTATTGCAGTCAATATCTACGTGTAATTTGAAATGAAGGCTTCTTATGGACGCGTTGTTAACATAAATAAAAAGGGACGTGTGACGCCCACTTTACTGGTAGCTCTCTTCGAAACTTACCGCACAATTTAGGAATTTTGTATGACAACTTTCTTATTAATATAGAAAATCCAAATTACTAAATTAAATTCAAAGTCGAGGCCGCAAATATTTTATATTATTGATATGTATATGAGTTTTACAATACGATTTAATAGTTCGTGTGAATAGTATTAGACCTTCGGTTCAACCCAACGTAACGTTTTTCATTGTTTTTTTTTTTATAGCTGTCAGTGTTAGACAAAATTTTCTCTCTCAGCTCTTGAAAACAAATATGCATCACTTGTATCAGCTGATTCAATCAATTTCCGGTGGATTACCAATCTGTGCAAAGCACATAATACAAAGTATTTAAAGGTTTTCTATAATATGTGATTTTAAAAAGTGATTAACTCAATAATGAGTGCAAAAAAGTTTTAATTATTATAATCGATAGATAAATTAATACGGAAAAGATAAACTATTTAATATTGTTAAAGAATCTCTACACTGTCTACATTGATAATGTATACCGTTTTCACTGTATTACTAAAAAAAAACATGCCCAAGGTTTAAAAATCTCAACAAAATTTTTTTTATGTTTTACATAGTTATGACTTTTTAGTCAAGACTTTTTTTCTCTGTACGAACACACACGGGCACTCGCTCGAATTTCAACTGTAACGCAGGTACAAGATGTGTCACGACAAAATGCACGGCCCGTGCCCACCTCTATTGTATTGTCACAGACACAAGTACAACGACGGCAGACAGTTTGCAGTGATTTAAATTGTTGAAGCCCATTAAAAATGTTTATTAATAAATTGCAACAAAACGAGAATTGCGTAAAAACTGAATATACAGGGTGATGCCAATGTAATGCATAAAATTACTTCAGTTTATACGCTACATTAGGCAATATTTTCGTTATGCTTCATTGTTATCTCTATTAGAGTCGCAATTAAAAAAATTAAAAATGCCGGTTGCCATTGAACCGGAAATTTTTTTTTTCTTTTTCGGACATACAAAAATGGCGTTTAAGATGTATGATTAGGTCAATAAATATATACAATAATATACATGCAACAAAAAAATGAAATGCAAAAACAATTTGTGTGTACATATGTATGTGTGTTATAAGAGTGCATAGCATAGAGACAAAGAGAACGAACGGCCGACATTTGTGTAATATGCATATATTTATATATATATATGTATGTACATACGTAGGTGTGTGTTAGTACATCTATTAAAGAATATTGATTTAAATTATTTAACTACGAGGAAAAAACAAATACATATGCAAGCATATAGAAAGAAAATGATTGCTTACATTATGCATTAATTTTAGCTGGTGTTGCGGGGCTTGTAGCGGTGTCTTCAAGCTTGAAAAATTGCGATATTGTTGTTGTAGTGGACGCAATTGTTGTTTCAGCAACGGCGGCGGCGCCTTTATGTCCAGTGCGGCTGCATCTAAGCCGGTGTTAAAAAACTGATTGGCATAAAGATTATCATAGGGCACAGCCGTGGAGCGACTATACGGTGCTGTATTTGTATTAGCCATATACATCCGATGATATTTAGTAGTATTAGTTTTAAATTTCTTTTACGTACAATTTACTTCAAATTGATATTACCACTAAAGGATAGCCCGACAGCAAGCGTTGCAGCTGTGCGTCCTGCGCCGAATGGTAGATTCATTGATTTTTTTGTTGTTGCATAAAATGCATTCGCCGTAGTCGCCTTAAATCGCAGCGTATTGTAGGTGCTGCGATACAACATTTGCGAAGCCATAGTTCCTTTATTTCTGCTTCCTGCTTTTGTTTAAATTAAATCGTAATAACTGAAATAAAATTTGAGACAAGCGCACAAGAATTTGTATCTTTTTTTTTTCTTGTTTTGTTTTAGCAAGACGAGCACAAAAAGCACAACGCGGACGAGCGAACGGTTTCGAATGAAATGTTGCAGGCAACGACACGACGCACTGTGAATCCAACAACTATAGTGAACACATATACACGCACACACAAAGAGATAGATTGATAGAGAGTAAGAAAAAAGAGAGAGAGAGAGCGCATAATGAAAATAAATGCATACAGTAGCTGAAAATCGTATTCGTACATTTTTCTTCGATATCTTATAGATTGTTTTGAGATTGTGTATACATATTTTTTTTTTAACTGTATGTTTAATGTTTTAAATATATTTCCAGCGTACCCGACGTACTTTTTTATGCTCCCTCTCGTTTTTCTACTACATGATGACTTGGTCCACCCAATTTTCCATTGAATCGTATTTCAATCGGTCCCATTTACATATGTACCAAATCTTATCCATCTGCATCAAATAGTTGGTGAGATATGACGAATTTGTATTTTTCTCTTATATGGGAGGTGAACTGCTAAACCAAATTGAATTGATCGGTGCTTTTTACATATGCAGCAAATCTCATTCGTGTGTGTCAATTAGTTTTTAAATATAACTAATTTGTTCATACTCTATAACGCAAGAAGCGTTGCCCATACGAAAACTCAAATCACACAGACACGACATGAATCTGCATCAAGAATCTATGTTTAAATCAACCGAGATTCGAGATTGAATTTCAAAAATCCACTATTCCCACTGCATAACTAAAAAGATGCTTTGGGGCAGTATACGGGTACTAATGCCCATGTGCCATTTGTCGGAAAGAACATATTTCAGCAGTTCAAGGAATGATCAAGATTTACTGTTTTAGTTACAAAACAAATAAAAACTTAAATACCGGAGCCTATGTGATACAATGAACATAAATACAGCGACTTAGCACACTGCATTACGCCGGCTGGATGAAATTGTGCGGTGCCACTCACCCATACCCTCTGATCAAGAAGAAATAAATAGAAGGTACAGAGAAAAATAAGTTTCAGTAAAACAATTGTCGTTGTCATACTCCTAAATAAAAAGTGAATGGGAGGGTAGCAGCGAACAACGCGTACACTAGTATGTAATTGTACATTCTAATACCCATTTATTAAGATTAAAATTGGCCAGAATCTTCCTAATAATTCTAACAAAACTTAGTTGGGCTAGAATTCACTGTTTGCATTTATCAATTAAGTTTATTTCACATAAAATGAAAATTAAAACATTTTTTTTTTCAATTAATTTCCGAATTCGGCTACTCAAAAGCGTTTCCGCTTATGTACATATGTAGGTACGAATAGCAATTGCAGTTAAAAATCAAATGTGTACGAAAAATTTATCAACTCGATGTACGCTCAAAAAAGACTTTGGACCTTGGCAACGAACTGCCCGCGCTCATCCCCTAGTTTTTCCACACGGGCAAACAAGATGCAGTCAAAGATTTTGCGTCGCGTATATACATATGCATGTACCGTTTGTCAGCTTTTATTCAGCTACATATGTACATACATACGTAGACGAGTTTAATTGAAATTTATAAAAAGAGCATGAATGAGTATGTGTGACTGTGTGCTCGCATATGTACATAAACCAAATGTAATACGTATGTATGTATGTTGCATGTAGTCGTTGTTGCTATATCTGCATATATGTATGTATATGTATATGCAAATGCATTTTTCTTTGCAGGTGTTTTTGCAGAAACTTACACTTGTAGCAAATAAATTTGTATTAGTTTGTAGCAGATAGTCCTAAAAAGGACGTTTATAAAAGAAAAGAAAATTAGCGCGAGACTAGCAACCGAGCTAAATCAATCCAATCCGAACCGAACAACTGCAAAATAAACACGCAAATGAAACAACAAACAATAAATGCAGCTGTATATACAAAAAAGCTTACCAAACCTGTGAGTGTCAATGTGAAAGAAGAAGAATCATTAGCTAACAGCTGTTTCTTGTTATGAAATTTGTTAACACGCTGCTTAATTTTAAGTAAATTATAATTATACAGAAAAAAAAAAAATAGAATGTCGCTATCATTTTTGCGTTTGTTGGCCAGAAGCAATAACGTTTGGCGGTAAGTAAGAATTATTACTCAAATTACTTGTAGCCATTTAATTTCTGCATTCGTAGCGCACAGAAGTCATTGACGCCGGCATCTACATCGTTTGTCGCTCTGCGTGCCTGCTACAGCCAACAACAAAAGCAACATTCGCAGCCAAACGATGCTCCAGACTCCAGTTTCACAAATCAACCTATACAGTTTTTTGGCAGCAAAGCAGCTACTTGGCGTGCTAAGGACACACGCAGCGGTGGCAGCGAAGATAACTTGTGGTTTCAGCCGTATGTCATCTCCGCCAGTTTGGGCGTATTTCTCTTGTACTTTTGTGTACTACGCGAAGAAAGCGACATCGATCGAAAACTAGAAGGCAATCTTTATGAGCATGTCTCCGGTCTAGAAGAAGTGGCGCTTACAGTGAACTACAAATACAACAAAGAACACGGCTTGGACACGCATGAACAGGAGAAGCGTCTCGGCGAACTGGGCGTAAATATTAAGCAGTTGGAACAGTAAATATTTATTAAGCTATGCAGTTAAAGCAGAATTTTAGTCTCAAAATATAGTAAACGAGTTTTTTAAAGTTATTTTATTTCGTTGCATAATACTGCAGTAAATAAATGTGGTCAAACTATGTATACTAGGTTCGAATCTTTGTCTAAACTCGACCAAAGAAAAACTAATTATAGTCACACACTTTACAAAGATTGTGTAAAAACTATTTGTGAATTATAAGTGCTATTACGTTTTAAGTGATTAAGTTTTAAGCCAAAATTATCTATGCATTGCAATGCCCCACAAAACTATATAAAAATATTTACTTTAAATACCTTAAAATGGTTTGATAAAATCTATATTTACATATTTATAAGTAGGGTAATTTGTGCCGTCGGGCAGTGGTAGAACTATGGGGGATTGATCGTTCGAGACCAAAATATTTCGGTGAGATATACGCGACACGCTAAACGCAGTATTAGAAATCTGAAAGTATAGTTAGAGATAAATTCATTTATTACTTGTCAACTTGGGAAATAATTTTTCAGATATATCAGCAAATGTAATGAAGGCATAATTTGCACTCCATCAAATTGACTGCGGCAACATGAAGCTGCCCGTGTTTATTCTAAGAGATCGTGTGCACAAACGCTGATCGGTATGTATTTTAAGATGTCCCTGCTGCAAACTTTTACAAACAAAGGTTTCGTCGCAGTATGTGCAGCCAAATTGCGTGTGCAGATTTCGGGATCCAAGCCGTGCAGTTGAACGTTCCTCTTTCGTATGTGTCTCACAGTATTTTATGTTGTAGTTTTGCTTGCGGCATACGTAGCATGTGAAGCGGTGCTGATGTGTGATTTCCTGATGCTGCTGCAGATTGCACGCAACATAGAAGCGTGCCGTACAGTATGAGCACGCGAATCTCTTTGCGATCAACTGCTGTGTACGTTGGTGTCGTTGCAGATGTTTACGTAGCATGAATAGGGTGCGAAAATTGTTTCCGCAGCGCTGACATCCGAATAAGCGCGGTTTAGAAATGCGCGTGTGCCTTAGACGCTTGTGCAACGTGTAGGTGATGGCATATTGAAAATTGCAATTACATTTTTTGCAGTAAGTGCGCATGCGCATTTTTGCCTGTAGTCGTGGTAAAGGATTCAGCGGTGCTAGAAATAAATTATCCATAGCATTCCAAGGTTGTCCTGTCGAAGAACTATCATATTGAAAATTTGGGTCCGTTTCATAGTTCCATAATGAACTATATTTAGTAATGGTATCGTTCAAAACTTCTGAATTGGAAACCGGTTCACACTGCTGCTGCGCAGTATCGACAGTTGAGCTTGATCGGCTCTGTTCCTCTGTAACTTCCTCCGGTGTTTCAGTACAATGATTCTCGCTCTTTACATTCGTGGATCCGGCGCCCAATTGATCCTCGTGACGTAAGTTCACATGAGTGCGTAGATTCTCTACATCCCAAATTGGAAAAGTGACCGCACAGAAGTTACACTGGATGTAGAACAATCGGAATTGCTTGTCGTAAACAACTTCGGCGCACAATGCCTTATTTTGGCTACTGTGGAGTGGAATATACATACATACATATGTATATATTTAGCAATTTAATTTGTTTGCCCTAGTATATAATAATAACGCACATAACTTACATCGGCGCCATAGATCACACCTATACTTCAACGTTAGCGTAGGTAAATAAAACAAACTTATTACTTCGTTTCAATTATGCGCTGTGCTGTGCGACGTTTTATTCGTCTGTATTGAATAAATTGTACAGACCGCCTTTTTACAGCGTTTTAATCACTCACCAAAGCCATTTCATACAAAGAATTGTCACTTCAAATTTGGATCACAGCAGCTCCCATGCACTCTTTTGCTTTCACAATTGAAAAAGATAGAAATTATAGGTGGGCGCGGGATAAAAAATTTGATCCGATCACGCCCGTCCCGATCGCGTCCATCACGAAGATTTTCAAATTATCCCGCTGATCCCGCATACCGACCGAATTTTTTATAACATTCACACATAGTGTTTAGATTATCAGTTTGTCTGCACAGTTTGTAACGCATTAAAAGAGGTATTATAAACCCCATTATGTTTATATATTCTTGATCACCTCGACGAGACGAGATGATATAGCTATGTCCGTCTCGATGTTGTTGAGCATTTTTTGGGGACCAATTTTGTTGGTATCCATTTGAAAAAAAAAACACACACACTTCAATTTTTTGCAGTTTAATATAGTATCAAGATTGACCTGTCACGTCCACTTTTTGGGGTAGCCCCCATATAAACTTTTGACTTTTTGTATGAAAAACTTTTTATTGTAATTGATATAGTAGCTTCTAATGGACGGACGCTTCACATATACATTAACCCACCCACTTTTAGGGGTAGCCCCATAAAACCCACCGCTCACTCTTGGGTTATTGTATGAAAAAATCTTTAGAAATAATAAAGTTATCATATAAAATCTCGAAAATAAACGATTAGTTTGCAATAGAGCTTTAGCTTATAATGGTTAGATATGAGCGCGGGCCACTTTATCAGACTCGGCTCAACCCGAAACAAGATCTAAAAAAAAAAAACAAATCAAGCAATTTCGGCGGAACCGAAGCTTTAATACTCTTTACACGCCTTCATTTAATTTTTAAAGTGGTTAACTATGTGAAGCATACGTTGAAAAGTGGGAATTGTGTTAGTACATAGTCTACCATACATGTTCAGCCCAGCAACATAGGAAGTCTCCATACCCAATTTCAGAATTCTATTTGACAAAAATGGATGAGATTTGGGGCATATGAAAAGAGCATCGGAAGAAACAAAATCCACTGGAAATTTCTGCCACTCCCCCATATAATATAAAACCAAAATGGAATACCGGGTACTTTGTATTGATCTACATGTTTTAGAGTAGCGCCCACACAAACCACCAACACTCTTTTTCATACAAAAACTCAATGTAAAGTCAATTACAAAAATGGCTTGGTATTTACGGACGCTTAACACTGGGAGTGATCCTCCCAATTTTTAAGAAACCACCCTACCATTTTTTTAACTTTTTGACTTATTGAATGAAAAACTTCATTATTTTGGTCAATATCAGCTTCAAATTTGATGTGGTGGCTTATTATGGAAAGCCGCTTCTCATAAATAAATATTAATAGGCGTGTGCCGTCCACTTTTGGGGTAGTCCCGATGCAAACCTACCGCACAATTTTGTGCTTTTGTATGCAAATCTTCTTTATTTAAGTCAATATCAGCTTGATATTTGATATGATGGTTTCTAATGGTCACCCACCGACCACTTTTGTGCTGTTGTGTGAAAAGTTGATTTATTTAAGCCAAGCTCAGCTTGAAATTGGATATGGTGGTCCCTTCACACACATATACTAATGGGCGTGTCCTGCTCACTTTTGGGGTAGCCGCTGACGTTTTACAAAACGATTTGAAATTTTTAAATGGTATTAGAGCTTCGGTCATTTTACATTGAGGAATATTTTTTCTCTCTAATGCGAAGAGAAAATAATAATAACTTTTTGTTACACAAAAAACTATTTAAACTTACAAAACCGGCAAATTTCTAAGCAGAGCATCTCCTAGTCAGTGGCTTAGTTTATAACGGCGGCCTGCATGAGAGTACTGATGAGAGCTTGTGGCTAAGTTCGAAATATGTGCTTATGTCAAAAATATTTCTCAATGTAAAATGATCTTAAGCAAGTTAAAATTCATATAAACATTATATAGGTTGGTAATAAAATTTGTGAATGAGATATTATTATTGTTAGGATATTAAAACCGCGACCTAGAGATCTATTGTTTTGTTCTTCTTACTTAGATGTCCTGCTCTAGTCCAACTGGTTGAATAAACCTTAGTAAGTAAGTAAGTTGTTCTTCAGCTACAAAGTAACTGCCCAATATTCGAAGTCTACTTCTGACTATTACTTCACATTCTGCAACTATATGAAGAGGAGTCTCTTCTTTTTGATCAGAAAATCTGCATTACGGGGAGTTATATACACCCATCACACACATGTGTTTCCTCAGTCGACAGTGTCCTGTTAGTATTCCTGTCAGTGTTCTCAGCTGGTTTGTACCTAGTTGAAGCATTGCTGTCGCTCTGCGCGGGTCGAAACCTCCTAATAATATTTTAATTTGCCTGGGGTTGCCATGGTCCAGTGCTGCTTCTTTGCTCTATTTGTTTCATTGCGGGTTAGTACCAGTGTAGTATGTCGTCCAGTGCCACAAAAAGGCTCTGGTCCTACCATTGGCGTTGCCGCTCCTTTCTTGGCAAGCCTATCGGCTAGCTCACTTCCTATTATATTATTGTGTCCTGGCACCAACAGTAAGTAAACTTTGTTGTATTCACCGAGTGTTCCCAATAATATAAGTGCTTCCTGCACTAGTTTGGGCTTAACGGTGTTTGAGCTTAACGCTTTTAACACCACCTGACTATCTGATAGAATAGCAATCTCACAGTTGCTATAGCCTCTATTCAAATTATACTGTGCACATCTAATTATAGCTCACAGTTTAGCTTGAAATATACTGGTATATTTGCCCAAGGACTCCTAGTGGGTTAATCTGGGGCCTACGACTCCTAGACCAGTTCCTTGCCATAATGACTATGTCATTCGCTTAGACTACTAAGTTGGCCGTCTACAACTAGGTTCCATAGTAGGCGTGAGATAACTACTCCCTGACGTTGGTGCCATTCACCCCTATCTCAGCTGTTCTTGTTTTCAACAGTGACTGTATCCATTTCACTAAGATTGGGGTCTACTCCCCTCTCTACTAGTGCATTACAGATTGTGGCGTGATTAGTGTTATCAAACGCCCCTTCTAAGTCCAAAAAGGCACACATTGTGACCTCTTTATGTTCAAGGGATGGTTCAATTACCCCCGTTAGATTCAGCAGTGCAGTGTCGGTTGATCTGTCCGCCCTATATGCATGTTGGTCCGGATGTAAGGGACTATGATGGAGTATCGTCTCTCTAATATGCTTGTCTATTATCTTTTCCATTGTTTTTAGCAGAAACGATGTCAAGCTAATAGGCCTAAGATGCTTTAGGGAGGGTTGAATCCTTTTTCCCCGCCTTAGGGATAAAGACAACCCTGGCGCTTCTCCAATAGGCTGGGATATGACCAAGACTACTTGTCATGATCTTCTGCACATTTGGGACTAGGTGTTTTGCTCCTTTTTTGCAGTAGTGCTATAAATATTCCATCTACTCCAGGTGATGAATGAGTCAAAGGTGAATATTGCCCACCTTAATTTTTCGTCATTTATCCCGTTCTTGGCGGCCTCTATATGTTCGCTCTATTTGTTCGTACATATACCTCCTCATTTTGGAGAAGGTCATATGTACCTCCTAGAAAATGTGTCTCCAGGAGCAGTTTGATTTTTTGTTCCTCATTTTCCGAAAAGCCATTGCACGATAGATTCGAGCGGCAGTGGATGTTATTCCTTCAAAGAAAGATCTGTAATTTCTGCGTTTGGCTTTCCTTATCTCTTTATTATATAGAATAAGTTCAGTGGTGTAGCTTTCCCATTGATTTGATCTTTTGGTCCCGTTGAAGAGTCTTCTAACTTTAATCCTAAGTTTCTGGAGCCGCTCATTCCACCATGGGGCGTCCCATTCGCGCCTGTCTTTAACAATAGGACATTCACTTTCGTATGACCTCATGATACCTGCATTTAGGTCTTCTACAGCTTGCTCTAATTCAAGAGAGTGTTTTGGGAGTTTGACTCTCTTACCAGCCATCGCAGACGATACTTGTTTATACTTGTTTCATGGGATGTTATACTCCCTTCTATTTAAAAATTTGATTAGTCGATGTTCGGACATGGATGGTTCCTGTGACACATGCCATCTTCTAATATTGTTTTCTAGGGACATACTACTGAAAGTTAAGTCGAACACTTCCTGCCTAGTCTTAGTGACAAAGGTTGGTATGCACCCTTTTTATTTATAAATGTCAGGCTATTACTTATAAAGAATTCAAGAAGGCAATTACCCCGATAGTTGGTGTCAGTGCTTCCCCGTGCCTCGTGGTGCGCATTTGGGGGTGATGTTCTCTCTCCCGAGAAGTAACTCGATATTCTGAAAGAACATTGTACTTTGCATCATTTCTAACAATAATGCACGCTCTAGGGATACTGTGGTTTTTGTCCCAGATTAATTTTATATTCCTGGTATACAGGCTTTGAACCTTGCCTTCGTGACGCCAGGGCTCCTGAATCAGCGCTAGCCCCAGATGTTGTTTGGTGAATGTCCTTGCCATAACGCCTGACGCCGCTTTGGCATGGTTGACATTCAGCTGGGCTGCGCTAATAGCTGCTGATCACTCATCCGACGCATTGCTTGGCTCGACTGCCGGCACTAGCTCCTCTCCGGTGAGTGTGTCGTCCTCTCCGTCTAGAAGCTCATGTGCCTCCCGCAGTTCCTGGGAGGATAGCAGTGGCTCGATTACAATGTCGAACCTTCGGACATTGGTGTCTGAGGCCTGCCTTCTTCTTCAACGACCTCCGTAGGGAGATGACTTCCACATATGCGTGTTCAGTCCTTCATTCTGTGCTTCCAACAAGTCTAGAAGACACTCTTTTCGGCTCGATAATGCATGAAACAAGCCCGCAATTTGATTTAGAGGCTTGACATGTCGTGTCAATGAGCGACCCCTGAGGTACCGAAAAAGCATGGACCGCATGTACCTCTAGTTGGAATCAGTAAGTTGCAATGTAGCTATGTATATTGTTATTGACGTATAACGATGCATTTGACAAAATGTGCACAACCTTTGATTGGAATCTTTGGAGAATACCCTCGGGCTTTATTTGCATGCGAAAGTTATGAATTCAAACCAATTATCCAGTGTAGCGATTTGAGACGCAGACCAAGTGCTTTTCGCTTTGTAAAAATGTGATCACAGCATGTAAGCCGTCTGTCAAGGTATAAATTCAGATACTTTGCTTTTTCTATCTGTGATAAATGTTGGTTATTTAAGTAGACTGTTGGGCAGTTCCTCGCCTCAAGGTTTTCACTTCAATGCATTTTTTCTCATTTACCCTTATATACACCATTTGTCCAACCAGTCGTTTAAATGTGCTAGATTGTTTTGAGAGGTTCTTGATGCACCTACGGCATAACTATACCTTGCCATTATGACAGTATCGTCTGCAAAGTGGTAAGTCAGCGGTATGTATGTATGTACTTATGTACATAGGCCTGGTTCAAAGACACTGCCTTGTGCTACTTCAGAATTCATTGTTTCAGATCTGTAATTTCATTTAGTTTTACCATGAAGACCATATCCTTTGTATATGATCTTTGCTTACGGCCTTTTTAATTTATGTAACAGTCCTATATGCCACACTTTATCGAAGGCTTGGGAACGATGCAGATCAATATCCTTTTTTTTTGGTATCGTATTTTCTACATCCAAACTGATAAGTAGGGCAAATATTTTTCGTTTCTATGATGTGGTCAACGGAAAGGATTAATTGCCCAGCTTTTTTTATGAAGAAAGAAATTAATAATCCATTAAATGAGTCCTAATAAATGTAATTGCGTTCCAAAAATAGAGGAAAAAAAAAACAAAACAGTATGTACGAGTATATGTACATATGTATATTTGAAAAAGAAAAAAAAGGAACATTAAATGTGGAAAAAAAATGTGTATATTTATTTACATATGTTCCATTAATTATGCGTGGAACTTACAAAGCGAATAAATAATATGCAAATTGCTACCACCCACTTAATCTCACGTGTGAGTGTTTGATACTTACTGTAAATATGTTAATAGAGCGATTAAATTAAGCGTAATAAATTGTATTTATTAAACCAATCAATGCTCTATTCTAAGTGGTAGAGCTCGGCTCATTATCGTTGATTTTCTTGGTGCACACTTTTCGGTGACCTTCGTTATTATGTGCGATTTGGCACTCGCGTGAACAATATGATGCTAAGAAACAACACAAAAAATTGGCCTTCTGCAGACAATAGTAGCACCATTGGCCTCGTTTCAGTTTTTCTTTTTCCAGTTCTTGGCGGTCTTCCTGCTCCTTAAGCTTCTGGATAGCCAGCGCCTGCTTATCGATAGTACTACGCAGAGCTGATACCTCACGTGTAATTTTTTCATTGTTTTGCATTAGATGCTTATACTGGTTCCAGGTAATGTGCTGAGATGCTTCTGTGGATCGGGTTGAACGCTTATTTTCTGGTGTAGTAGTTGCCTGCGATAACCGGCGACGTTTGCCACGTGTATCATTTGCAGATGTTGTAAAGTTCATTCCCTCTAAATCCGACATCAATGTGGATGTCTGTGTGTCTTCGATATTCCGCCGTTTTGGGGGTCGTCCTCTTGGTGTAGCAGATTTCAGTAGCTTCTTTCCTGTTAAAGTATTATTTACAGCTGTCTGCGATAAGCTGCGACTGTTGCCAATTGCATCAATTGTAGGAGTTGAACAACTCATTATATCCAAATCCGACATCAATGTCGGTGTCTGCGTTCCTTCCATGTTCTGTCGTTTTGATGGACGTCCCCTTTTTCTAGGGTTTTTCACCAATGACGGGGTTTTTGCGTAAGGCGTGCTTTCGCGATCAATTTCTTCAACACTCATAAAAGAACGCAACGCATTTTGCATGATACCTTGGGTAAATACATGATCGACGTGAAAGCCAAAGTATGAAGGTGGATAAACGGATAGTGCGCGAAAATACTGCAGCTCCTGCATAGCCTCTTTTAATTTGGGCGTCATGCGCAATTTCAAGCTGTCCTCATCCGAGTCAATAGACTTAATGGAACTAGCCGGTACACAGGCACGTGGGTGAGCTTTACCAAAAAAACGTACATCGTATTTGTCGTGCTTGCGCAGTACTCGTATAACCTGAAAATAAGCTCTTAATAGATTGCTGCTGGCTTGCTACTGCCCGGACATGTTGCTTACCTTCGCCGGCCAGTATGAGTAACCCGGAGATTTCGCGTAAACCAGCTCGTGGCGCTGCACGCACGGTTTTGCAAACCAAAATTTCGACTGTTCGTGCGAATGACGATAACAATCCGCGCAGCGTCGTATCTCATCAAGCTCGTGCTGCACGTCGCGCAGCAGCCACTTGGTTGACTCCGATTGATCACTATCTTCGCCAAAGAATATGCCAATATTGTGTTGCAAGTCCAATAAATCGATTAGATATTCTATTAGAAAACTGTATTTTTTCAAGCGTATCTTTTCAGCGATGCCACCCAGACCGATTTGTTTGCATTTAAAAAGAATACGCTCAATTATACGAATGTCTGCGACAGACCATTTACTATCCGACATATATTTCTCAATATCAGTCGCCAGCCAGCTGCGATATGTTTCAAATGAATAATCAATCAGATGACATAATTCATCTATGCCAAGACCCGGCGGATTTTGTAGCGCTGCGTTACGAAGTAGACGACATGCAGTACACAATCCAGTTTCGTCTACCGCTTCGGCTTCGCCAAGCTGCAGATGCTCCGATTTGTAGCTATTAGCAGGATTGCGCTGCCTTAAACGCGGTGGAACTTCGGCAACAAAAATTACTTCTGCTTTACATTCATCCAGATAATCAAAGTCCACCAATGGTTTACCATCGTCAATAGAACGCTTGAAGGCGTGCATACGCGGTGAATCTGTCGTGACGGTCATAAACGAATTACTGCTATCCAATGAGCTGGGGCTCGGTTCTTCACACAGCACTACTGATGGTGAACGTATGTTTTCTTCGTTGTTGTTATCCGTATCCGAATCTGAGGAAAACGCTGGACGCTTGTTCTTTTGTACTTTATCCGATGGCACTGTATAAATCGGTCGTTTAGGATTTTTGCGATAGCATTCGCGGTGAAATGCACGACTACAGCTTTGGCAAGGCTCCAGCTCACCCGGCTCATGGCACTCATAACAGTAGTAATCAAAACTGGACACATCAATCAACTCTAAGCGCTGCGGCAGACATAAAACCTTTGATTTGCCGGGACTATTAGTTACGGTTTTGGTAGGCACTAAAATGCCATCCTGTACACATTGCTGTACAATCTCAAGTGCTCGAGCTATACAATGTATGTAGATGCACGTTTAATTATTATAAGTACATATGTAAAAAACAAAAAAAAATGGAGAAATCTCACCTTTCGAGTATTTGGATTCTATACATAAATAGCGTGCAAGCTTTCCCATGTTCATTGCAGCACCGTTCCGCAAATGATGCACCAATATGCGCAAAGCACATGGTGGAGATTCGCGGGCTGATGCCATTAATTACATATGTATGCGAAGACACAAACAATTAAGTCTTACAAGTTACTAATCAACATTAAATCAGACTTCACAATACGTTGCATTAATTCACAAACACCAAAGCAAATGCGCAATTCTTCTTTGTGCAGTGTTTTTGCCAGTCACAATTACACAAACATAAAACTCACATGTACGCGTCCTAACGTACAGTGGTTCAGGAGCATAGTGCATTGGACATAATTATGTATGGTTTTGCTATTCTGCCGTTTTATCCATTATTGTTGGATGTTAGTGTTGTAAGTCGCTCACGTGATTGTGGAAGATTATCGGCCATACAACGAGTGGCATTGGTCAGGCCAATCGGTCCGTTTTTTTTTATTCAAAAGGGATATTTTTTAACCATCGTTTAAAGGGACGCAGATAGCCCTCAAGCTAACTGCGTTTGTATTGGAAAAGTATACTGTGTATAAAACCGGAAACGTCGTCAAATGTTGAAAAACCAAATAAAAGGTTAGAGGTGACGGCGGTCAAAAAATAAATAAATTTATTAAGCGATTTTGTTTTTTATTTTTTGTATATAAATGACCGTGCGAAGCAGTAACAAATCATTCCGGTGAAAGATTTGAAATTTTATATAATTATCGCGGAGTCATCATAGGATAGCATCGGAGAATTTTCTGATTCATTAATTTTGCTAAGAGCTTCATTTATTTAATACTATTTATTTATTTGGCATTATTTATTTAATAATTTTTTTATGTACGTGGTCCCACAACCCCCTTCTTACTTTTGTTACTCAGCTATTTCGTGCTACCAAAGTCCGGAGCCTGAGTCCCAAATCTGGTCAATATCGGTCCGATCCTAAAGAACTCTTTCAGGTGTAGGCAAATCAAGTCAAAACATTCATTTATTTGTTTCTGTTTGCATAATAAATAATAAGTAATGTAGTAAAAAGTTTGGCGGGGCGACTATCGTTAACAGCATGACGGACTAGCTTAAAGAAAAAAAATATTAATGAATTAAACGTTGTCTTTAGTCATTTTGGTTGATTGTTTTCTGTAAATAAATATCATTGTTCGGCCCTCTACGGTCAATGACAAATGTTGTCGATATATATAGGGAAAATAACACAAGACAAATTTTGAGAAATGACACCAATGAAGATCTTTTCAAAATGGTTTGGACCATTTGTTTCTACTATAAGTAATCGGTGAAAATCAGATTATATTGACATGGATAAGGAACCAGAGGATCTATTAGTCAAATATACGTGAGATATGTCTTTCAATTGTTTTCGAATAAAGTAAATAAGTTTTTCTTCTTAAAAATCCAAAATATTTAAAATCAAAGCGATTTTTTCCTCGAATGCATGAATGTAGGTTAATATGGGAGCTATACTTACTTAGGTGGCTCTACAACCGTCTATCGGCCAAGGCCGCATTTAGGAAAGCGTACCATTCGGTGTAGTTTAGATGACGCCGAGAGATGGCTCTACTTCTAATTTGCTTGCTAAGCCTAAAATAGCAGCGAATAATTGAGGATAGGGTCGTTTGCATAAGTGGAAAGTTCTTTGGCCATTCTCTTGGGAGCGGTCAAATTACGATTCTTTTGTAAAAAACTCAATCAGCTTACAATCGGCCGTTAGGACACGTATTCCCTGGGTAAGCCACGGAACTTCCGTAATGAGCAAATTGTGAGAAGGGAACCACTCCTCATAATTAGGGGTTGGTGCACTGGGTTGGGTTCCCGCTACCGCAAAACAACATTTACCAGTGAAGACAATATGAAGCCTCGGATACAACTCCCCTTTGATAAGGGAGCTATATATTTAAATGAAATCCGATTGATTTGAAACTTAACAGTAGAGGTGGGTACGGACAGGCTTCTTTTTCGTGATCCACAGGCTTCTGCTTGAAAAACGGATCCGTGCCTCAAAATCTAATTCGCGAGGCCTCGGGTCTTTACTCATAATCAGAGGCACGAACAAACCTGTTAAATCTTTCATATATAAACACACGCCATCTCTACCAACGGTGCATGAAATAGTTGGAAGGGAATAAGTTTGAAGGCGTCACTTCGAATTTTGTTTAATGTAACAATTTAACACCCTACCTAAGTTGGGTGCAAACAAGTGTAGTCAGTTGTACACAGGTGTGGGTAATTGTGCATTTTATCGAAATATTCCTCAACATCGAACGACTCAATTCATATTTGGCATCAAAATATGTTAATATCATAAAATGTTAGTTTATCGCAAAGGGCTGGGTTGGCGTTTATAACTCACCGACCTTTCTAGCATACATAGTATGTTAGTTCCGACCAAAAATCAATATGGTTTTCAAGTAACATAAAATTTGTTAGGAAATTCTGATAATAAAGTTTTCTGCAAATTTATTGCATATATATATATATATATATATATATATATATATATATATATATATATATATATATATATATATATATATATATATATATATATATATATATATATATATATATATATATATATATATATATATATATATATATATATATATATATATATCTCTCTCTCTCTCTATATATATATATATATATATATATATATATATATATATATATATATATATATATATATATATATATATATATATATATATATATATATATATATATATATATATATATATATATATATATATATATATATATATATATATATTATATACATATATAATATATAAAATTCTGTGTCACAGTGTTTGTAACCAAAGTCTCCGAAAAGGATGGACCGATTTTAAAGATCTTTGTTTTGTTGCATTCGTGTCCGCCCCGAATAGCAGAACAACTATTAAAATATAGGAAAAATTCACGGAAAATAAGATTATATTAAAATTAATAATGGAATTAATATACGAGTTATTGGCGTCGTGGAGGGCATGGGAAAGGGGGCAGGGAGAAGTTGTGGTGATGGGAAGGTAGGTAGGGGGGAGTATGTATGTATAGTATGAGACGTGGTGGTAGGGTAATGCCGGGGGGGGGGTACAGGAAGGAGAGGTAGGGATAAGGGCAGCATTCGGCTATGAGGCCTTTAAAGTGTGCACATACGGATCATATGGTCGTATTGTAGGTAAATGGACAGCTGATCAAGAATCTATAAACTTACGTCCTTTGGCCTGTTACATACAGTCGCACAGATCTATTATACCCTTGTTCCTTTGGGTACAGGGTATAAAAGTCCAAAATTCTTCTGTGTGCACGGTTTTTGCCAGTCACACTTTCGCCAACATTCACATGTAAGCGTTGCATCGTTTAAACAACAGTGCGGAGCCGCTAGCTAGAAACAATTCAGAGCTGTTGGTGTTAACTACGGATTTATAATGGCCACTAGTTGGCCATTAAACGAGTGTGTGCGCGTGTATTTTCATATGGTGCATGACAAACCAACATTTGTGTTCAAATGTTCTAGCTGCTTGGAAGACTATCCAAATTGGCTAGATTTTGTGACGCACTTTACAGTAAGTCATCTGAATATGAATTTGGTAGAAACTGGCAATTGGACACAAGTTGCTAGCGAAACAATTTCAATAACAGTCGAGGCGCATGAGAGCGGAATCAAAATAAATAATCCCATTGAAAATGATAATTGTAAGTCTGTAATCGATGATTTAATCATCGATTATGGAGACTACGTCGAACTGCTGGAGCTGAAGGAGGAGGTGGAAGCTGAAATAGATAATCAACAACAAATAACGGAAAGCGGTAACGAAAATAATGTTGAGACCTACGAGTTAAATGCAGCACTTAAAGTGCATCAGCTAACAACAGATTGCTTAGCTCCTGAAGAACCATGTGTGCTGGAACTACATAAAGTTTATATGGACAATACGGAACTACATAAAGTTTATATGGACAATACGACTCCTACCTCAATTGAAGATTGCTCACAAACTGAAGCCGCTAAACTCAAAGGACTGCCTAGTAATGATGATGAGCTCAGTGATTTCGATGTAAGTTTTGCGTTATTTGTTATTTATTTATGTTAATTTCAATAATTTTTTTATAGCCAAATGTCGACGAGGCTGGCAGCAGCAGCAGCAGCAACGCCACAAACTTGCGTGTCTTCTATCAAATGAATCTCACCGATCCATCAATAATGGTTGATTTTATTACAATTTGTAAACGCTATGAGTGCCTGTGGCACTACGAACACGCAGATTATGGCGACAGAGATAAGCGCAATGCATGTGCCTATGAAATCGCTCAATTGCTTCGTGCACATTGGAATCTAGATGTTAGCACCGATGTGGTACGCATCAGTATTTTACGGCTGCGCCGTTGGTTCGAAAAGGAGTATGTTAAAAATATGCTTGATCCGCAGCATAGTAGCAAATATAAAACCTACTATAATTTGCTGTTGGAGTATATGCCATTTAGTCATCTTTGTTCGCTTAGTTGCGACGAGTGTGGCCGTCAATTTCGTACTGAGTCCTGTCTGAGACAGCACAAGCACAACGCACATAATGCTTCCACGCCTTATGCCTGTCGTTATTGTTCGCGTGTTTTTCCTCATATGTCTTCATTAAACTTGCACGAGAATCGTCACACGAAACAGATACCCTATATGTGTCACCAATGTGACTACAAAGCGTATACGAAATCAGATTTAAGCATACATCAAGTAAAACACACCGGCGAGCGTGCACATGTTTGTAATAAATGTGGTTTCACATACAAATCAAGTACCAGTCTGGCGGTGCATAAACGTAAACATGAACCGCCTACACTGCAGTGTCAGCAATGTGATAAAAAGTTTTATGAACCGTACCGCTTGAAGCGGCACATTATGATAAGCCACTCGTCTAAGCCCATAGGTCCATTTGAGTGTACGGTTTGCAAACGTACATTTCGCACATTAAGAGCGCTTAAAATGCATAGTCGTGTGCATGATGTGAATCGTTATTTGCCGAAGGAACTGCAGGAGTCTGGCGCATCATTGGCTGCCAATGCGCCAAGTTGTGTTGCCTCACAGGAGCAAAATGAACTGGATGTAATGATAGAGGAATTCACTGAAATGCGATTTAAGTGCCAGATATGTGATGTTAATTTCGCTACCGCACATGGCTTACTTATTCATTCGAGAAAAATGCATAAAGATGAGTTTGATTAAAATGGTGCCGTTTTTTAATGATCTCTCAAAATAAACCTTACATTGAACATACGTACACTTGTTTGTTTATTTTTGTGTCACAACAATCGTTTAACGGTCATGTGGCACGGCAGAAGGCGTACCAGCAGCTATAGCCTAGTGTGCGAAAGTTCTTGATAATACCAAATTTGCGGAGTATTTCACTCTCGGGCGTTATTCACCAATTAAGTTTAGACTGCCCATGTAAACCCTCCGTGCTAGAGCTCCGCTGTCTATTCAAATATGAGTTGACCAACACAATGCAGTAGCTGAAATTTTATGTGCTGCATAATGTCAAACGGATTCGAAACTCGTCGCCAACTCACTCTATTCGATGTTCCACGCTTTTGCGGACCAGTATTATCAACTTCTTATATATTATCTTCGTGCTTCGCAATAATGCTATACTTCTATGACTAACTTTTTACACAATACACGGGAAAGAATTTTATATCCAGGAGGAGACTTTTTCCACGGTTGTTAGCGCAGACAGTCGGTATCCTTTCTTGAAGATTGGACAGAAACTGTGAAATGCCAATCGTAGCCATGCATGCATTGGACCATATCTTACATATGAGTTGGTGCATACGCCTTACCATATATCGAGGACGCCCAATGCTCAGCAACAAATTTCAAAGTCGGACAAAATTATTATAGGGTCACAAAACATCGAACTGATAGTTCAACATCGTCATTTGGCATAAGTGCGATGGAGGCATCCGTAGTCATTACTATGAAAGCAACAACATAATTGCTTTTTACACGACTGCAAAGCTGGTACTACGACATGCAATAGTGTTGTTTTTCTTTTAATTTGGACCCTGCCTTCCTCATTGGTGAGATGTTGTGAAAACCCCCACCCCTCACAGTTTACCCTTAAATTTTTTTTGAAATTATAAAAAATTTCAGTAGCATAGCTATAAAAGTTTTTTGCGGACTAGATGGACTACCATAAAATCGTTCCATTTTGAAGAACAAGAAAATGTCTATAAAAAACACAAAGTGGGCGTTTGGTTTTATGGAAACTATCTCTAAAAGTGGACAGCACACACCTGTTAATAACTATCGTATGTGAAAATTTCAATCCATAAGAATTCACCATATTAAATTTCAAATTGATATTGACTAATAAAAAAGTTTTTTATGCAAAACCCGAAAAGTGGGCGGTATGTTTGTATGGGGGCTACTCCTAAAAGTGGGCGGCACACGACCAATAATATATTTGTGAAGCTACTGTCCAATATAAGCAAAAATTTTAAGTTAATCTAATAAAAAAGTCTATAAAAATCAAAATGTGAGATGTGGGTATTTGTGGGGGCCACCCATAAAAATGGACGAGGCACGGTCAATGTGACTTATATTCAGCCTGTGATTATAGAAAGTCTCCACACCAGATTTCAGATTGATGTCTTAAAAAGTGTGGGATTTGTTTTGATTCAGATAGACAACTATTCGCCTCGTCAAGCTGATCAAGAATATGTATTTTTTATGGGAACTCCGATGCATCCTCTAATGCGTTATAAACTGTGACAAAACTATAGTACTATTCTAACAGGCCCCTGGGTATGGCGTTTTCATGGGCCAATTAATTGTTGGACCTTTCTTTCTTTTAGAGAGCTAAGGAGTAACAAAAACCAAAAAGAAAAAAAAACAGGCCCCTGCACCCATATATGCAGCCACTTCCACAAAATGACGGACAGACATAGCGTGCCCCGTAAGAATTACGAATACACACACACCGGAATCTTATACATATGTAAAGATTCATACTATGTGTAAAGAGTAACAAAATTAAAAAAAAAAATATTCTCTCAATGCTTCTTCTTTTTCTTTCTTCTTTGTAACTACAGCGTTACCATTCACAGTGAAACAACAAAATGCCATGCCAATGATTTCATTTTATTGGTCACAACAACAAAAACGTTTTGCAAAGCAAAAAAAATTCATAAAAAGTGCAAAATATGCAATAAAAACATATAAAATATAAACTAAAATATTAATTCCGCATTATTGTCTGGTCGAATAACTCATATGTTACAGCAGCAGCTACTGGAATATGGCAGTAAAGAACGAACCCATCGACTTTCAGTTCTGCTGTCGTTGTTGCTTGAAGTCCGACGCGGATTTCTACAAATTGGACGCGTTTATGTTCGACGATATAAACGATAAAAAAATCAGTTTACTTCAGTGTTTGGTGGAAACAATACGGCAGGATGATGTACCGGAGCTGCCGAAACACATCTGCTATGCCTGTAGTAAAGTGCTGCGTATGGCGCACAATTTTATGCAAAATGCGTTGATGGCGCATGAACTGCTTAGACAGAAATTATGCCCGGAAAGGTGCGAAGGCGATGAGAAAGCAGAGAAACTACAACCGCCAAATGGAAAAAACGTACACAGCCCAGTATCAACAATGCAGAAGCCACACAATTTGAAAATCAAAGCGGAAACTGTGGGTTTTATTGTGTTCGCGTGCATATTTCTTTAATATGTTTTTGATGTTAATGCTAACTTAATTGATTTGCATTTACAGGATGTCAACGTATCACCCCGGTCCGAACCTTTGCGTTTTGAATGTAGAGTATGCGGTGTTAAAATGCATACGAGAGATGCATTAAAAGTACATATTCGCTTGCATTTAGGTAAGGAGCGTCGATAAATATTTTAATTGATTTGCATGTACATATGTATGTATGTAATTAAAATGAATAACATGAAAAATGTCTTTAGATCTAATCTCGTACAGTTGTCAAATGTGTAATTATGATACACGAATACGCGAGAAAATAATGCTACACTATACCATGGTTCATCGAACAAAGCCCACACCACAACAGTTGCAGCTAAAGAGATTACACAAAGTAAAACAGGAACCTTTAAATGGTGCCACTAGTAGTTCAGCTACAACTGTAACGCACACGTGCACTACGGAAGATCTAGAGCTATTAATACCACCGGCAATAACAGCGAAAGATTTTACGCAGCAGCATTCAATGTATAAAGAAGATTATAATCTCAAACAGCCAACGAAAGCAAGCGGTAAAGATCAAACAATTTATCCACAAAGAAAGTTGACGTCAGAACACAAGCCATCCAAAGATGTCATAAATACTATTCCGTGCGTGTCCCAACAACAGCAACAAATGCCAACTATGCTTGCTGAATCAAGTGGCAATGTTAGCAATATGGATCAAACGCTGCCATCGGATTTCGATATAGGCGCACTTGGTCTAAGCGGTGACGTAGTAAATGTGGCCAGTGAATATGTAGTCATGCCTGATGGGAGTCTAGAGCAGAAAATGGAAAATGGTAAGCATCAGCAGACTTTGGTTTTGAATAAAATTAAGATTATTCTTGTATAGGTGTTATTATACAATACATCAATGCCGCCGAAACAACGTTGCAGAGTGAAATATTAGGCAACAATGGCTACGATATAGATCAAATGATGGATATCGATGATATTATTGTGGAGGAGGAAGAATCAATGGAGCAGAGTGTTGAACATAGCAAAACGCAAACATCTACCATTGCAGTGTCAGAAACATTTAAAAGACAAGTTGCAACAGCTACGTCTACTGAAGCTACTAATAGCTTGGCATTGAACAGAATGCGCAAACATCAAAAATGTACTGTTTGCATGAAAGTATTTTTGTCACCCAATCGACTACGTGCGCACATGCTGACACACAGGAGTATAAAAACTTGACATGTTATTTCTTTCGTATGCTAATTTTTTTACTTTATATTTATAATGCAGATCTTCCGAAGTACCATTGTGATATGTGCAGCTTCTTCACGCTTTTAAGCGCAGATTTAATGCAACACTATCGTTCGGCGCATAAATCGGAAGCGCCAGCAATAAAATTTAAAACGAAGGCGATAATTGAATCGGGCACTATCTATTCCTGCGATATGTGTCTTTTTGAGACTCGTGTGCCCAACAATCTTAAAGTGCACTATAGAAACAAACATAGGATTGATGCAACGGATGTACAGCTTCGTCCAAGTTTATGTAAGTTTGTAATGCATTTTAACTCAACATATTTTATATTAGGTAAATGGCCCATAGTATGGCTTGTATTATGAGTATATTGATTTTATATAACGATATATTGGGTGCGCGTTCATGCGTTTATACCAGGTAATGAGAAAGCAGATAAAGAGAGAAGAAATACGTACAGGGACGAAGATGCTTTTAGAAACCTAGTATAAAGTAAAGAAAATAAAGCCAAATATGAAATTAGATGCATGTAGCAATATAAGATCAGAGATCTGCAAATTTTATAAGTATTTCTAAATGATAATTGTAGATTCGAATGAAAAACTGTATTGATAATTAGACGAGGAGCGTCCAGAATGTCTGTTAGAAGCCTGTTCACCTTTGGTCTCTACAAGATAGAAATATATGTATATGGTATTACCAGTTGTCTACAAGGGGTGCAAGCCCGAAGGATATTGTTTAAATTAAATGTGCGGCAGGGCTAGATGAGGTGTTGGTGGTATATACTAAGGTAAGAGCACAATAGTGGTAAGGTCGCAGTGTCTACTACGATTGTTGATATTATGTCGATATATCGATATTTTTAATTTGCGATACGATAATGTCGGAGCTACAGTTTAAATACTGATTATATCGAATATCGATAATTTTGGTATGACATTTTCATTTTTGATCACTATTAAAACGGTACTTTTTCCTTGAAATTCATTGGTTTCGATCAATGTAAATTATTAATTAGTTAGTTTAATATTTACTTATATGACACTACAACCGTACATCGACTCCGGCCTTAAAGAGAAAGTCGAACCAGGCGTCTGAGCGTTGGTGCTAGTCGTTGGCAATACCTAGCTTCTTGTGGTCATCACAGACCATATCATGCCAACGTATGCTCCACCAGGATATAAAAGAAACTTAATATTTGTAAAAAATATAGATGATTTGAACAAAACCACAAAATAAATAAAACGATTCAATTTAATACTGGCTGATGAAGGAACAAATTCATTTCGAATATCTTCAACGCTTCATACGAATTTTAAATATCTCCGGCAAAGTTTTCAACAGAAGCAAGTTATTGGACAATAAAATAAAATAACATGAGCTCTTAAAAACTCTTAATGATACAATTTGCGATACCATAAATTAATTTTTTTCAGATAGCAATATTTGCCTTCAAGGGTACTTTACTTCTCTGCGTTTCTTAAACAAGTGAATTGATAACCTGTACAATCCATTCCACTTATTTAGTTAAATTTGTCAACAATGGAACTCTTTTTTGACACCGCAGACTCTTGTTGAATGTAGGCCCCAAGAAATCAGATCGACTGTGCGTTTCGTATTATTGCGGTTCAGGTGATTGATGTTCAGGAACCTTCGCCGAATCTGTTCAGCAATAATGCATTGAAGTGTACGTACTTTGTGCCACATCTTGCCATTGAAAACATCAAATAAACATTGCCGATGCATTAATATATCAATATTTTCATACTTTCTCTAAATAGTGTAAAAGAGTATATTAAGTTTGTGGAAATGTATGTTACATGCTGAAGGAGACACCATAAAGTATATATCGAGATCTGGGAGGCAGTGTGAGATAAAGACTTTAAGTTTGTATGACTCCTATTCCCCCTTCAGATAAAGTGTATTAAATTAACGCAAACCCTATTTATAAGGAAAACTCATATAAAAACATATCCCATACTTATGAGTTTTTGTACGAAAATGTTGTTGTTAATAAAATATCTCATATATGTAGCTTCAGGTCGGACCACCATAGAATATAGCCCTCATTTAATCTATGGCTAAAAATTAGCCTTAGATAAGGTACAGGGTATCTATAAGTCGACCAGACTCTCGACTGCAGCGTTCTTTCTTATATTAATATTTCCATCTGATTATATTGCTACTTAAAAATATTGAAATAACGATATTTCCAAGTGCCTACTACCTTGTAAGACATTGAACCTTTCCATCTACTATAAGGAGTATGCTCCATAAAAACAAACTTCTATATTCAAGATTTTAAACTTTTTGTTGTTGTTTAAGATTCAATATGCAAACCTAATATGATAGATAGATAATCTTTTAGTCGAACACACTCGACTGTAGCGTTTGTTCTTGATTTTTGGAATGTATTTGTAATTGGAAGTTTCAATTGCAGTTCATATGGATATGGCTAATTCGCAAAAAACTGTTTCATCAACATCAATAAAACCACAGCAGAATTATCCTTCTGGGTTAACTTGTGCTATGTGCCCGTCTGTCTTCTATCTCCGTAGTGAATATAAAGAACATTTAAGGGAACATGTAATAGCGAAAGAAAAGAAAGATCAACAAAGAACGGTTTTAAAAAATAACACATTAACTTTAAGTGCTACTTCCACAACATCCACACATACACATGTTGCAACAGCAACTACAATACCAACAATGCTAAGTCCATTGGATGTCGTGGTGAATGTGGGGGATACTACAAGTCAACCATTAGTTAACAGTGTATCAGAAACAACAACAATAACCACAATTTCAGCCGTATCAAATGCGTCCGATGTTATGGTGAATGGAGCTGTTGAGACAACAAATGCATCTATGGATAGTGAAGATGTTTTTTCAATAAATATAAATCTTGAGAATATGCTAGCCGTCGATGATTTGTCTAAGGCCACAACATTTGAGCCCGTGTCAACTGTTGGCTTGGATGTCAGCACACCAGCGCCAGACGTGCCTATGCTCTGCAACATGGACTTTATCGATAGTACTGATGTGGCAGCTATTTGTACCATACCCGCTGATGATATACAAGTTGTCGAAGGTGATGATGTTGTCATTGATAACAACACTATAAATAATGTTGACTTTGATCCCGATGCATATTTTGAGGATTTTTTGGAGGGGGAAGAAGATGAAGACGACGATGATGATGACGATGATGATGATGGGGAAGAAAATGATGATGAGAATGATAATAATGGCACGACAATCGATCAGAATCAACTGCTGTTGACTAGCGACGATGACGATCTCGATGATTTCGATGATGAAGAGTCGAAATATCTGCAAAAGCCTTATTGCATTCACTGCAATAAAAAGTTTACAAGCCAATATCATTTCGAAAATCACATGTTTTTGCATCGTGGGCTGGCGCCATATCGCTGTGAGATGTGTACGAATCTTTACAATACAAAACGCGCACTTTTACGACACTACAGGGCCGTACATAAACGCGTGCCAACGCGCGACATGGTGCAAGCGAAAGGTGATAAAGTGGCAGTCGATCGTACGCCAGTGGAGACGCTTAATGTGGACGAACAACGACGTAAGGGCTGCTTTATAATTGTTCATAAAGACATGTTTTTTATTGTTGTTAATTTTTGCCTGCTTGCGTTTTTAGCGCTGACCCTCATGTGCGCGAAGTGCCCATATGAATGTGTAGATCACGGTGAGATGATGATGCACCTGAAGAGTCAACATTATGGCTTGGATAGTGGTGAGCTTAAAACAATTTTTGTTTTTATTTATTTAAATCACTAACGTTTTTTTTTTTTTGTTATACTTTTTTAGATAAATATATTATAAGCAGTAAGTATTCCATATGTAATTTTGTTGTATACCATAAACACATGGTGTGAATTCTGTTTGTCAAAAGTTTATAACGCATTTAAGGAGGCATTGTAGACCTCATAAAGTATATATATTCTTGATCATCTCGACGATACGAGTCGATCTAGCCATGTCCGTCCGTTTGCCAGAGGTTGCGAATATATTTTTTAAATACATCCAGTTATAACCCGGGGCGTAGAATTTCTTTTAATGCAGACAAAAAGAGTTTTAACCTCCCCCCCCACATTTTGGTCTAGCATTCATACAAACCATTCGCCTACTTTTGAGTTTTTGAATGAAAAACTTTTTTATTGCAGTCAATTTCAATTTAAAAATTGACATGGTGTCTTCTTATGGGCGGACGCTTCCCACACTTTTTGGGATAGCACCCATACAAACCATCCTCCCAGTTTTGACTTTTTGTATGAAAAACATTGATTTTGCCGTCAATATCAACTTAAAAATTCCATGGCGGCTTCTTATGATCGCGGACGCTTCATACATATATCAATATCACCCACTATATTGCTGCTATACGAATTGAAAATTTCGTGTGAATGGTATCGAAGATTCTGTTCAACCGAAGCTAACGTTTTTTCTCATTTTTTCTCTATTACGCAATAATGTTTTTTCTCTAGAACTACCATTTGAATGCTCACGCTGCATACGCTCTTTTGTGACGAAGAAATCGCTGGTGCGGCACCTGCAGCGCAGTCATCTTGTAGCCACTATCATTGAGCAGACTGCGACATCAACAAGTGCGGCAACAACGAAAACGACTACATCCACACCGACAACGATCAACACAGAGTTAATGACTTCGGCGCGTACGATGCCGCCGCCTAGTGTGAGCCGTTGCGGTAAGGGGTTTACTACTAATAATAGCATAATTAGCTTTAAAAGCAACCAATCTCAAACTTCAATCACTCCAAACAACAACAAATCGAAAACAACCAATAAAAAACTTCGTATGTTATTTGATGTTGATGATATTGATGTTGAACAACATTGATGCTGATCACTTGTATGCAGGCACCTACGTAACATCGCTATATATGAACGGCAATGACAGCATCAGACCAGATTCAGGTTGTGGCACCACTACCAGCTGTATTGAAAAGCAAGATGTAAATGAAAGTAACGTTGATGCTAATGGTGATGAAATGCATAAATTGACTGCAACCATAGGCTTAGAGACAATGTCAACATCTCTAGCTGCGCTACTTGACTTTGACTACAATTTTATAGATCCAACGACAACGACGACAACAACAACAATACCAATGAACAATGTGGACGTGGGCATAGATGACAGTAAAGCTATTTCAGCCATGAATAACGCACTGTACAATGAAAATCCAACCAACATTTCGCAGATGTTACAACACAAAAATGAGCCGATTGCGTTACCACCAACAACTTCCATGAATGAATACCGAAGCACAGCGGAAAACACTGATGAATCAAGCCCTAAACATGATTTTCAGTGTGGTGTTTGTCATGGGACATATCGGACGCTAGTTTTGTTGAAGATGCATATGAAGCGTCATATGTCACGAGACTACGCCTGCGTCGAATGTGGAAAAAATTTTGTTACGCGCGCCGAACTAGAGCAGCACAAGCGTATACATGATGCAACACAAAAATTTAAATGCAATGAACCGGGCTGCACCAAGTCGTTTAGCTACAAGCATCATCTTAAGCGGCATCAGGATGTATTACATCGTATGAAGCGTTTTACTTGTCCAGTGCCGGAGTGCGGACGCCAGCTGACCACCCAGACACAGTTTAAATTCCATATGCATAGACATAAGGGCACACTATGGCCGTACAAGTGTATGGAGTGCGATCGCAGCTTTTCGCGGCGGATACAGTAAGTATTCAGTATAAATTGTATACAATTTTATATACTTCACATATATATCTATATAGTATTAGGGTGGGTAAATTTTTATGGGTTCAAATAACCTGAAAGTAATCTACGGACAATTCTAAGCAACTTTGCCCTAGAAACGATTGTGTTAAAAACGATTTTGAGAGTACTCATTTTGAAAAAAAAAGAGTTTGAAGAGTTTGACTCACCACTTTCTGACCCACAAATTCAATGGCATATACAAGGAACAGATTGTTATCTTGTTTTGACTAATCTTTCTCGACGAGTTATTTAAAAAAATCTCGAAGATGTTATGGCTACGACAGATTAAATGCGAGGAAAATACCACAACTTGAGAGTAAAGAAGATTTAAAAACATATTTAAAAATGTTATTTTATTTTTATATTTCATGTCATTGAAACAGTGTGAAATCGTATTATCAGTTTTTCTGAAAACTTGTAAAATATCATTGCTCAAAAACTCTTGTTTGGCAATTGCCTCTAATCATTTCTTTTCTTGTTTTCAACAAAAATGAATTATTTCCACCAGATGTAAGTTGTGGAGAATTTGATTCGATACAAGGACTCGCAAAGCGAATGACAAGGCAAATGAGCAAAATAAACAGATGAGTCTTTCGATTCATTTACGGTTTTTGTTTCGTCCGTCTTTCTCACTTTAGCTTGCCCTCTACAAGCAAAATATCAGTTTGATGCATATGAGCATAAATAGAAACATAGTTAAATGTTCAACTGCGACATTCATACATACTAGAGCTCAAACCATTAAATTCTACAATTCGTTTTTTGAAATAGGCTTTGTTTGTTTGATCAAACGAAAACATTTAAGCCTATAAATGCCTTGTTTATATTTTCGAATGCATTTTTGCAAGTCTTTCGTTTGTAACATATTGAAAAAAGCATCGTAGATCCCATAAAGTATATTTATTTTTGATCAGCTCTTTAAAACGAGTCGATCTAGCCTATTCACTCTGATAGTTGCTGCCTTTTTTGAACTAAGTTTTTATACCCACTACCCATAGGATAAAAGGGTATATTTAGTTTGTGCAAATGTATGTAACAGGCACAAGCAGGCGTGGCCGACCCCATGAAGTATATAATGCTAGATGGTCCCTCCGACGTTGTACGCGGCCCACCTCTTTCCCCTGCCACTCCAATCCCCTGCCACTCGTACCCCCTGACACTCCTACCCCATGACACTCCTTCCACCTTCCCCACCTTCCACATGCTCCTTTACTCTACCTCCAATTCTATTAAAATTAGAAAAATCTTAAAAGAAATGTGTGTTTATCCAATCGCCACGAATCTTCACAGGATCACCCACGGGACTATTTTGAATATTGCCACAAAATTTGATCAAAATCGGTTGAGCGGTTTCGGAGTCTATAATGAACATTTTCCATTTCCATTTTTTATATGTATAGAAGATAAATTTAAATACATATAATAAAGTAGTAATAAAATTTAAAAAACACCAACTCATGATCATTGACCTCTTTAGCTCATGACCAGCTGGTGCGACATCTAGCGTTGAGTTGAACAACATCTAGTTCGCTTGCTAGCGCTTACGTGAAATTGTATGGTCCTCCCAACCTTTCACATACATATGTACATACATACATACATATATAGAGCTTAGATTTATATTAATATTGGTGTTCCGCTCCTATTGGCGTGATGATATATAGCCTCGATAAATGAAAACACTGAAAGAATTTTTCAAATCGGACCAGTAGTTCCTGAGATTAGCGCGTTCAAGCAAAAAAAAAAAGAACAAACAAACTCTTCAGCTTCATAATATTAGTATAGATGTCTATATAGACATGCCCGTCTATTTGTACAACGAAATCATGGAGACTAAAATAGGTGCCTAGGTCATATGCACAGTTATTTTTGATTGCTTCTGAACATAAGCTGAGCATTATTTTACACACACGCTGCTCTTTGCATTATTCATATAAATTATTGTACACAAATAATTCCGCCGTTTTTCGTTATCTATCTGCATATACAATTTAATAATAGTTTCGCATGCAAACTAATTTCTTTGGTTTTTTTTTCCTATTGGCAACTCACACGCAGCTCTTTGCATCAAACAGCGAAAATATTAGAACAATATTAACACAATTATCTTGTTCTTTGTTATGTTTCTGCATATTCCGAATAGGAAAGCAATATGAAATTCGTAAGTTTCGTTGTGTGCACTTCAAGAGTTGACTACAAATTTGGTGGGTCCTAATAAAATATAACGGATGTCAGTATGTAGGATGTGTTTTTTCTTATCTTGAAACTTGACATGGTTGTTTTTTATGGTGAGACAGACGGTTCACATACATATATATTAATGCGTGTCTCTCGCCCAATATTAGGAGTAGCCACCTACACCAACTACAATACAGCGTTCCCAAGGACGACTGGGTTTACGCCCCGGACCGATGTGCACAAGAAGTTTTGTGCAGTCAAAGGTTGTCCAACTCAGCCCAAGTGGCTGTATCAGGTTCTATGTGTACAATTTTTTATATGGAGTCAACAGTTCTGCCGCGCCGGCATTGAGAGGAACCCGGGACCTGGTCCCTGGTTCTGCTCTGTTTGTGAGAGGAAGATCTTCAGAAGTGCAACCTCGGTTCAGTGTTCTAGATGTGGCAGATGGTGCCACCTTAGATCTTGTTCGGGCCTCCAATCGCATAGAGACTGGACAGAGCAATTTGTTGCTAGCTGTTGCTTAGGTAACACTAATTCTGTTACCAATGATAGCACAGCTGTTGTACCTACCTCCAATGCAACTGCAACAACCTCCTCCTCGCAAGCAACTGCAGTTGCTAGCTGGATATGCTCCGTTTGTGGCAATCAGATACATCGCAATGTTTTATCTGTGCGATGTAATGGCTGTCACAATTGGTCTCATATGAGGAGGTGCACTGTTCTTAGATCTCATAGAGATTGGAGTACTGATTTCTTTGCGTCGTGTTGTCTATCTGCGCATAGTAATATGCTTGTCCCATCTGTGTCCCGGTCACCCGTGCGGACGTCATGTAGCTCCAGTAGTTATACACAGTCTTGGCCAATTCTTCCGCCGCCCCGTCAACAAATTATGCGTGCTCGCAGTCCATTGGTTGAGCAGCGATTTAACTCTTTTAGAGTTATGCAACTCAACTGTAATGGTCTGCGAGGGAAGGTGGCTGAGATTGTGGACTACATGGTGCGTCATGACATCTTAATTGCAGCAGTGCAAGAGACCAAGCTCACAGACTCATGTCGGCTGGCAACTGTTGCTGACTTTAATATAGTCAGGCAGGACAGAGACAGAAACAGTGGAGGAGGACTGGCATTCATCGTTCATCGAACGGTGAATTTCAGACCTTTTTCACTGCCTTCTGTTGGTCAACAGAATTCATTTCTGGAGACGCAATCTCTGGCTATTAAGTCCGGAGATGTCGAGATTGAGTTTGTGAACTTATATCTTCCACCAGTCAACAGCTGCGACCCTGGGTATAATCCGATTTTGAGCCATGTCTTGCAAGGGGATCACAGAGTTATTCTCGGTGATTTCAATGCACACCAGATAGATAGCTCTCCTTTTTGTACGATCAATGAGGATTGTGCAACCAGGATGAGCACTACCACATCCAGCTCCCCTGATTTAACTGTCGTCAGTGAATCGCTTATTGCATACTCTGAGTGGTCGATTGATATAGCGTTGGGCTCGGACCATATCCCTATTGTGATTAACATTACTCGTCCGGAAGATTTTGTTGAATCGGATAGACGAGTCTTTGTGAACTACAATAGGGCTGACTGGACTGGGTTTACACGCTGTATTGATCAATCAATCAGCTGTCTTTTGCCTCCTAATGATAAGGTAGGTGAAATAATTCTTAGAGACGAGATCACTAAGGCTGCAAAGAGGCATATTCCTGCTTGTAGGTTTCCTAATATGAGGCCAGGCTTTCCAGCGGAAGCTGCACGCTTAGCGACCTTGCGTGATCAAATTCGTGCCAATGATCCGGGTGATAGTCGTATTGCCTTGTTGTCCCGCAATGTGAACAAACTCGTTGCGGAGCACAGGAAGGCAAAATGGCTAGAGCAGTTGGATAATTGTGACTCGGGTTCGCGAAGTCTGTGGCAAGTCTGTGGCAAGGCATTTGACACTGTTGATCATGCAATCTTGTTTCAAGACCTAGACTCCACTTCACTACCCGATAAAGCGAAACGCTGGCTATTGAACTATCTTAATGGTAGAAGGGAATATGTTGAGTTCAGGGGCGTGAGGTCGGGTTATCGTAAGTTAAAGATGGGTGTTCCGCAGGGTGGAGTTCTCTCTCATCTTCTGTTCAACCTTTATTTGGCTAAGATGCCCCTTCCCCCTCCCCATATAAAACTAGTGACCTATGCAGATGATTGTTCTGTTTTATCATCGGGTGTGAATGTAGATGACATATGTGCGAGAATTAACACTTATTTGGATAATTTATTAAATTTTTTCAATGCTCGCAACCTTAGACTTTCAACTCATAAGTCATCTGCTTCCATTTTCACATCCTGGACTAAGGAGGTGAGAATGGAACTAGATGTCTTTGTTGGAGGTCTAAGGGTTCCTACCGTCCAGTACCCGATGATATTGGGAACTACATTTGACCCATTGCTCAGATTCTCGGCTCATGCCACCAAGACAAATAACCGTCTTAATTCGAGAAACAAAGTGTTGAAAGCGCTTGCCGGATCTTCTTGGGGTAAGGACAAGGAGACTATATTAACAACTTATAAAGCTATTGGACGTTCTGTCCTAAATTATGCTGCTCCTGTATGGACTCCTTTCCTAAATAAGACTCAATGGCAAAGCCTGCAAAGAAGTCAGAACAGTGCGCTGAGGACTGCCACTGGTTGTTTGCAAATGACCCATGAGGATCATTTGCACAGTGAAACGATGATACTTCCTGTTCATCAACATAATGAGCTGCTTTCGAAGCAGTTCTTGTTGGGTGCGTACAGAGTTGCACTATTACATTTTATTTTATATATAATGAATTGTATACATATGATTTTCTGATACAGCTCACAAGAAGAAGGAGCTGCTACAACAACAACAATGTTGTTGTAGCAGCTCCTTCTTCTTGTGAGCTGCTAATTTCAATTCTAACGCAATTTAAAATTTCAGTTCAAACGAATTTGAAAATCCTTTATTTTTAAAATGGTAATATAGAAATTGAAATCGATTTTAGACCTATGGCGTGTAAGGCAAAGTTGCTTACAATGTTCCGTAGAATAAAAATTAACCAACCCCAATGTAGTAGAGCCTCCAATCTAAATCTAAAGCAATAGAACATTAGTCTATATTGGGCCACTAAAGTACATACTATTAGCCAAATACGGAGTCTATATTTATTCACATATATATGTTTGTTTTTGTTTACAAGTCTACGACAACATGCGCTGCGCGTGCACAATCAGAAGTTGGACGATAACGACCTTGCTGAAATTTATCGCATCAATGTTGGATGCCCGAATCCTTATGATATGAAGAATTTTAATCTTAACGATGAACAGTTGGGAAATATGCTTGAAACGACCACCGGTGCTGCTGCTGGCATAGACAAAGACACAAAGACACTCATTGCTGTGGCGGTTCAACAGAAACCGGAGGAGCAGTCGGTAAATAAGTTGTTAGAGGATTGTTCCGAATTTACCGAAACTGATAAAGCTGTTGTACATATTATGTAAAAGTGAGTGGCACTAGTATTAAGTAACATATATGTTAACATAGATACGAGTATATATATAAAAGAATAGGTATAATTATTTTTTTTAAATTAATATTGTTAAATTCAAAGCAATTCATATTGATATATACACATATATAAGTAATATCAGTAAATACTTATCTACATTTCTATAGTAAATGACTTGTAAATAAGCAAGTTAGTCTAATTTTAATGGTAGCACTTAAGTGAAAAATATTTTCATAATGTACAGATGATGAAATGTGACTTTCGATAATTATGTAATTTGATTTTAATATTGTTCAAATATATGTATATTTAATTAAATTTTACAAGTTTGTTTCCGACATGTAACCTTCTAGCATTAGTCTATTATCAAATTTTGAGCAATCTGCGTCATAAAGCTTGGTTAAAAGCAGACATTAAAGGAAGTCAAACAAACAGAAATTAAATGGTAGCCGAAATTAATCCGAATTCAACTCCGAACTTTTGTTTGCCGTTAGTTAATCGCAATCCGGGCAAGTTATTGCGGTTAAATTGTGAATTAATATTTGGAAATGAAGAAACCGACTGCAAGAACTATGCTCTCAGTTGACAACAAACGCAATAGTGCCACAATTTTAGTCTTTTTTGGTGATGTTCAGACGCAATAAATAGTAGTTTTTACGCCTATTCGTATTTGCCAGGTGATCCATTACTGATCTCCGAAAATCAAGGAATTTATACCCCATTCACCATATTTGCCAGAATTGCTTCCCTGTGAATATTTTCTATTTGCAAACCTCAAGAAATTAATCGGTGATAAAAGATTTGGATCGAATGAGCAGGCCATTACGTTAATTTTAATGGCTTTCGGAAATTTGTTTTTAAACAGATCATGGACAAATGCCAGAATCGTTGGAATAATAGTATCGAGCAACAAAATAACGATTATTTGTAGAAATAAAAAAAGTTTAAAAAAAAAGCGTATTTTTGTGTTATTGCCGAAGCCGATTAGTTTTTAATTAAGCCTCGTAGATGTTCCTACATATGTATATATATTTTTTGTAGGCCGATGAAGGTATTGCTTTGAGTTTCTCTGTCTAACTTTTATTTATACCCCAAGTTGAATCAAGACGCCACAACAGGTGAGTTTGGTATTTGTTCAAATTTCGATCAAGGAACTTGAGACAATCTTACATACTATATATAAATATATATATATATATATATATATATATATATATATATATATATATATATATATATATATATATATATATATATATATACTATATTATATATATATACTATATTATTGACTCATCATGAGCATAGAGCCGAATTCGCTAATGCTAGAGACCTGATTTGTGGGCAGTAGTTTCCTCTTAGTGCTCACTAAGCTTGGTTGCTTTAAGGTTGGAAAAGGAGGGATCAAAGGTTGTGTGGGAAACATATTTTATCATTTTTACATAATGCATTTTTACTCATCGCTCTACCATTTTAAAAGTCAATTAAAATGGTTGTGTATAAGATAATAACTAAATATTAATTACATTTTGTCACGTGATGATGCATCGAGGGAAGAAAATGATGAAGGAAGAAATAAAAGTTATTCAGCGTCGAGTAGTCAACACAAGCAGGTCGCATCGGTTCGCAGTATCACAGCAGAAAATAAATAAAATTGTTTGTAGAGGTATGTTCATCTTAAACTTTCCATATGCCATTATAATAATATAAAGGCTATTATTATTTTAAGATTAAAGAAATCTTAGTTATCCTTGACAGTTTTAGAGGTAGTTTCATTGAATTTTTCACAATGGTACTTTTCTATATTTGTTTTTATTGCTTCTTATCTGTTACGGAAAGTTTATAAATACAATAATACGAAAAATTACTTAGGGTAATAAAAAATCAAAGAAAATTTAAAAAAGAATCTTTTTGTTATTCTATATCCGTGAAAAACAGACGATTGCAGAAATAAAGCCCAATGCAGAATGAAGATTTAATGGAAAACAGGTACTTAAATCACTTTATTAATAGTACGCAACATTAAACCATCCGTGTTTTTTCACGAATCTATTTAAGGGCCAGATTTTAATTGTAAATTTATGAGTTGCCATTAAATTAGGTTAGGTTAGAATGGTCGTGAGAGTTACAAACGTGATACAACATGAATCTCCTTTGAGACTTCGAACCATATCATTTTATAATCATTGGGTAGATTTTACATACTTCACTAAATTTTTTACCTCTAGCTTAGACGTTTCAGATATGCCATTTAGGAAGTAGTCTTGTCTTAGATAGTCCGGGGCAGTGTTCGGGTTCTTCTACGGACTGAGCTCTTTTCTAGTCATACTTCGGCCACGCCTGCCTTGAAGTGTTACACGTGGTAATTCTAGATCACGTATAGTTTGCGGTTCTAATAGTATTGGTTTTGATTTGCAACTTACAAGTTAACAGCGGTATGCAGCTGTGATGGTACTTGACCGAGTCCGGTTTAGACAGGAGTCCAGCGCTTTTATAGATGCTTGGCTGTCTGAGTAATAGTAATCTTACTTTCCCTCTAATCCTAGACGATTCTAGGTAAAACATTGCCTCCTGGATGGTATCGAATACCGCTACAGTAATCAGATAGTCTAAAAGAGGAATGCATACCCCATCACCGACTCTGTTTTCAAGTTTCGAGCCGTCTGTGAACGTCCTCAATGATTCCTGTGGCTGTCCCTGTCAATCTTTTCGGGAAGGGATGCCAAACATCGAAATTCTTATTGAAGCCTAGTATTGGGATACATTAATCTGTACTTCCGGGTAAGTCTCTATCTCCTTTTAGAATAGTTGAGTGCCCCGTTCATCCAATAACCACATTCTCGAGTGGATGTATATGTAACTAGAAGGTCCACGAACGTTATACGCGGCCCACCACTTTCCCCTGCCACTCCTACCCCGTGACACTCCTTCCACCTTCCCCACCTTCCACATGCTCCTTTACTCTACCTCCAATTCTAAAGAAAAATCTAAAAAGAAATGTATGTTTATCCAATCGCCACGAATCTTCACAGGATCACCCACGGGATTATTTTGAATATTGCCACAAAATTTGATCAAAATCGGTTGAGCGGTTTCGGAGTCTATAATGAACATATATACATACTTCCATTTTTATATGTATAGAAGATAAATTTAAATACATATAATAAAGTAGTAATAAAATTTAAAAAACACCAGCTCATGATCATTGACCTCTTTAGCTCACGACCAGCTGGAGTGACATCTAGCGTTGAGTTGAACAACATCTAGTTCGCTTGCTAGCGCTTACGTGAAATTGTACGGTCCTCCCAACCTTTCACATACATATGTACATACATACATATATAGATTTTAGATTTATATTAATATTGATGCTCCGCTCCTATTGGTCTTACCGTGATGATATATAGCGTCGATAAATGGGCTATAGAACACTGAAAGAATTTTTCAAATCGGACCAGTAATTCCTGAGATTAGCTCGTTCAAGCAAAAAAAAAGAAACAAACTCTTCAGCTTTATATTAGTATGGAAGTATAGATATCATGTTTACAGTTTCTGTTGTTGTAGTACCTAACGCCCGCAAATGCGTACATACATATGTAATTGTATACTTCGTTGCACCTTATTCAAGCTGTTTCTGCTTGAGGCCTTTTAAAGTGCTGGCCACCATACTATTATGCCGTACATGAGTATTGATCTCACCACGGCAGTATACAGCAAGTAAATAATTGCTGGAGAGAATCTCTATATTTTGCCTATTGCATTTTTGCACACAAAGAGAGCTACTGTTGTTTTTTTACTCTATTTCTCAGAAGTATTATCATATCGCGTATTCAGCCCAGGAATTTAACGCTAACTCAGAGTATGAGATGTACTTCATCCAATTTCAGTATGAGATATACTTCAATTTTGGAAGGAGGTTGGGTACTTTGTACCTTCTTGAAAATAACATAAGCTTTTTCTTAGTGTGATTTACTCTCAACTTGATTTACTCCATACTGGAAATATCTTTAAGTGTTGTTTCCATTAGGTCACACAGTGTTTGTGGGAATCAGCCGCATAATATATAACGCGATAGCCACCCAGCTTATTGATCACTAGAACCTATAGGAGGAAGAATAGGTCTCCTCCCTTGGTGGTGGAATTTTCGACTTACCTGCAAGCGATGGACTCTCCCAGTTCGACATTCTCAGCTCTGCATCAGCAGTTGGCTGATTATTCTTCCCAGTGAGTCACAAACCCCAGATGTCATAGACAGCTTCCCAATTAACATTGTTAAAAAGTCCCTCTATATCCAAGAAGACTGCTAGCGTACATTCGTTGGCTACATGACTTCTCATAGGGATATCTATGAGCGTTTCTAGTGTTTTTATTAGGAAAGATGAGAGACATATGGGGCTGTAATCTTTTGAGCATGTGTGCGCTGCCTGCATTTAGAATGAAAATGGCTGTAAATGAATCGTTATAGTTTTCGAGGTAGTTACGAGTTTAAGGGAATACTCAGATTATTTGAACAGCCTCTAACATTAACCTTTTCATAAAAATGTACCATGCTATGAACAGGAGTAGTTCTGATTTGTTAGAATTTTTTTACACAAGTTGGCATATTCATAAATTGCAGCATTTCAACATCTTTTTTCGACCGCACTCATACGTTTTTCCGCACTGCACAGCTTAGTTTGTACAGACTCAAGATGTAATACTGCTTTATCTGTGGTAAGCTATGCAAAGGGAGTGAAAGAGATAGAGAACACGAGAGCGAAAAATAGTTAATTTTTGACAACTGCGCACACGGAAAACATGAAAACCAATTTCAACGCGCAAATTTTAATAAATCGGAATATTTCTCAAAATTGTTTAATTTAAAGTATACAAACATATATAGTAATTAAATTGCTATACAATAAAATTAAAGCTGACATTCCATAACAGCGGCCATCACTGATGAGCAAAGTTGCGGCGTCTGCAATTGTCGGCCAAGCGGCCGGCAGCAGCAGCAGCATCAGCAGCTACAAAGCCGAAGTCAGCAATAACAATAGCAAAAACAACAACGACTACACTATTTTCAAGAACATTAAAAAATGCCGCACGTGTTTATCAACAAACCGTGACACGGTACCATTAACTAACAATGTACCTGACATTGAGCGCGCCACATATTTAGACTATCTGCGACAATGCGTTGGAAAGGAGCTGCTGGAGTCCAACGTTTGTGGTACGTATACGTACCCCATGCAGATTTGTTTACGCTGTTGCAAAGCACTGGAGGTGACTACGCACTTTTTGCGTATGACCAAGGAATCGGAACGCAAATTAGCAACGGAGGCTACTAAGGCAGCTAATCGCGGTAGAGTGGTGGCAAAGCCACAAGAGGTATGTAAAGAGATATTTGGCGCGTTAATATTTTTTTTTTTAAGAGAATGGGTTTGTTCTAATATTTTTCCTTAGTTCGAATTGAAGCGTAAAGCAGTAAAGTCCGTAGAAGAGCAATATAGCCAACAATTTACAAATTTTGTACAAAGTTATGGTATGTCTATAAGGCAATAAAAATAAGTGTATAAAATATTAAAATACATTTTGCTTGCTACTTTATAGAGCCGCTCATCGAAGAGAATGTGCTATATATGCGCGGTACAAAAGTGCCGCGTGTCGAGTCTCCACCACAAACTGCAAATGCTACAAGCAATGATAGTGAGTACATTTATTTATTTCCACGAGTGTAGTGTATACAAGATTGTTCCCGCCGTTTTTTTTTTTTTTTTTTTTTTCGAAAATTGAGGATTTATTGTGCAAAAATGGTTACGAATAAATTATTCAAAGTATAAGTCTATAGTTAGCCATATATGTCTATTTTTCCATCTTTCTGCCAGCATATGTATTCCTTATCGGTAAAATGACTCCTAGAATTAACCCAATTTTTGGTTTCCTTGTAATTACGGGAGTACTACACAGTGTCTGGTGAATACAGCGGGTTCCAACGTGATTTTCAATGGTTTTGCAGATTGCGGCCGATAATTGTCTTGCTGAACAAAATCACTTTATCGTGTCTCTGATCGAATAGCGATCGTTGTTTCTTAAATACTCATCTTAAACGAATCAATTGTTGGTAGTGATTTCCAGCGATGGTTTGAGTTTTATTAGCTCATAGTGTATTACACTCCGATGTGGTAGAAAGTACAGAGCATAAACTTGAATCCATGGATTTTTATTTTTGCCGCTGATGATGGCGGGGCGTAATTGATTTTTTTGTCTTTGGAATTGTAGCGGATCATCTTTCGATCCTAATTCGCTGCGAAAATACCATATTCTTTTCTTGTTCAAAGTGAAAAAATTTCCTTCGGCGGTTCGGTTTCAACTCGAATGGCACCCAAGCATCATTTTAAGGTCTTGGACGTGCTTCTGATCCTTTGGTGATCATCCGTTGAAGTTTTCTTCATATTAAGGAAATAAATTATAACCTGTCAAAATGGCGAGAATTTGACTTCTAAACTGACATTTTTAGCACGATTAACTTAATGATGTAAATAGTAAATAAAATTCGATTACTGATGATATAGGTTTATGTTTTTTAAAATGCCCAAAGATACAACAAGCTGCATATAATATATTTATTTCGGCTACTACACACCGCTAATGACATCTACATACATGTGTATGTAGGAAAACGACGGGAGCAATGTTGTACATCCAAAACATTTTAACAACTTGCTTTATGTTTATGTAGTTATAATATTTGATGTTGTCTATGACACTACCGTGGATGAGGATAACGAAAACGATGTTTCGGATACAAGAAACAATGAGACCTTCTTCGATGAATCTAGTTTAACTGCAGAAACAGCCGCACTATCGCTGGAAAACAAGCAGATTGAGCACGACAATAAAAATGAAGGCAATACAAATGGCATACTGAATAGTGGCAGCACCAACAACAATTTCCAACTGATGATGCCACCGCAAAATAATAATGATATTATACATAAAGCATTCTATTTGGCATGTCAAGATAACAACAATACTTGCTTACCTATCAAAGGCGAGAGTGCCGTCGAACGCATCAATAGTATCAAAGCGGATTTGTTGAAATGTAATTGAAATGTTTAATTAAAACGAAAAAAAAAAAAAGTTATTTATTAATTTTGTTCTATTTACAGCTGTAGAGAACTTTAAGGAGGCGGAAGTAACCAACAGAAATACACCTCCCGCTGCTACCAATCCCAGTACATACCTAAAACCTGAAATTGCATGTGATTTATGCAAGTATACGACAAGTGATCCGGAGTGTTTAAATGCGCACAAGAAAAAAGAGTCGTTGAATGAAGTTGCCGTGGGTATTGATAATAATCGTACAGCTAACGGCTGTATAAGTCCAACCTTTGAGCAAAGAGTTATAATCACTTATAAATGTCGTTCATGTAGCGATTATGTATCGCAAATGAAATCCGAAATGTGTCTACATGTTACGGAGCATCATAAGATTGAGAAGGACTTTGGTGAGCTATAGAAGAAAAAAAAAGAAAAAGAAATACATTGTTAACTTCGGTTGAACCGAAGCTCTAAATACCATTCACACAAAATTTTATATCTTATTAAAAAGCATAAGCCGGGGGGGGGGTGTTCTGTTTAAATAGGGGCAACCCCAAAAGATGGTCGGTACACGCACACTAGTAAATGTGTATGTAGCGACCATCTATAAGGTGTCACCATATCGCGGGATGTTCTTTGTAGAAGATAGTACAAAAAACAAGATGCCGATTGTTGCGTATGTATTCATAAGTGGTCAAGTGTCGTGAAAGTACGCTCATTGTGATAGCAAAAGTACGTAAAAAGGTCTGTAACCAGTAATCTCCTTGGCAGCCGCGTCCATGGAGTGACAGATGTGTCTTCCCTGTTCACAAATTTCTTCAGAAGCCGGAAACGATTCCGGAACAGTTAGGAGAGTATCGCTGAAATGGCTTCGACTGCGACAATTGTTTTTGTATTGTACGTTTCCACGTGAATTGCAATCAATCAAACTTTTCCTACTAATGAGGATATCTGCAAACGACCCCATTCACAACTTAAAATTTAATATACTCCACCTTACATATCCATGTTTGTCCTTGAGATATGTTGTTTAATATAACCAGACGGACTGGCTGAATCGGCTCAGCTTCTGAGGCTGAACTATATATGTAAAAATGGAAGTTTGTATGTATGTATGTATGTTTCCTATAGACTCCGAAACCGCTCAACCGATTTTGACCAAATTTTGTAGGAATATTCAAAATAATCCCGTGGGTGATTCTATGAAGTTTCGTGGTGATTGGAAAAACAGAAATTTGTTTGGATTTTATAGATTTTCCTTCCATTTTTTTTTTGTTTAAATAAGGAGCACGTGGAAGGTGGGGAAGGGTGATAACAAATACATAGATTACGCCGGCCTACACCTTGATAGAGCTCACACATAAATTAATATGATCCTTAATGAAAAATATATATTGTACATAGCACGATTTAAAAAAATAATTTTTTATTCCTCGGCTCGGATTTTTACTCGACAGACGTGCATTTATAAAACGAAGTAAATACAATAAGTAAATTGATGTTTTTTTGTTGTTCTTACTTTTAGAGCTATTCTATGTGGAACAACATCATTGTCCGGATTGTGTTCGCATTTTCAAGGATATGAAATCGTTGCGTACACACTATACACGTGTACATCTCACCGGAGTTAAGCGCGAATCAAATGAATACTTTGAATGTGACAATTGTAACAAATCGTTTAATATGAAATCTAGTCTGCATAGTCATCAGCGTTATTGCAATGATCCCGTTAGCTGCTCCTTCTGTCGCAAGCAGTTCAATACTGTACGCAACTATGAGCTACATCTGCAGAACGAACATGCGGTTAGCACAGTGCATGAGTGTGAGGTCTGTAGTAATATATTCAAGACTGCTGATACTTTGGCCATGCACCGCAAGCGTCACACTGAGCGGTATTATCAGTGTTCGGAATGTACACTTAATTACATTAATTCCGCCGAACTGAAGGTCCACTACGAACGCACACATGTGCGTCACGAACAGGTCAAATGCGGTACTTGTGGTCAGGAGTTTCATAATCGCAGTCTACTGCGTGAACACGAACAGCGTACCCATCAGAAGAAGCTCTGGCGTTGCGAAAATTGCGATTTTGAGACAACTACACGCACGCGTCTGCGTCAGCATCAATACGAGCACACCGGTTATCCATACAAATGTAATGTCTGTCAGGAAGAGTTTGCCGAGCGCTGCAAGTAAGTATCACTGCTAAGTGTTTTATAAAATGATGCATAATGTTTGTACTCCATTTTATTAATTTATAGAATACGTCAACATTCCAAAAAGGTGCATGACATCGAACTGAGCGATGAGCAGCTTGCCGATATGTTTCGTGATCGGTTGGGCTATACCAGTCGTCAGGATGCCTTTTCTAAAGCTAATAACTCGCTCGAGATACCCGGCTTCAGTGATGAAGAATTGAAGGAGCTGGGTTTCAACTATGAAGAAATTATAAATGATCTTTTCTCGAACAACAGTGTGGTCGACAATCTTTTGGATTCAATTCCATGATGTTGTTGCATCCAAAGCAAATCGAATATTGTACAAATTTTGAAATTTTTGCTTTGCAACTATTTTACACCCGCATAACGCATAACAAACCAAATCTGTAGTACTTAAATATTCCAACAACAACTTTCCGTATCAAAATTGTGTGTGAAAAACAGCCACCAAACGAGCAATTAATTATAACCACCAATTTACGAAATTTTTAATAGGCACAATTTTCAATGAGTAATTGTTTCGTTAATTAATACCTACGTACACATATGTATATCAGATGTTAGATGGAGAGCTAGCTTCAGCGCTAGAAGACTGCAAAAATATTTTTAGAATTTAATTACTATTTTTCCGTACTGATTTATACAACGTTGAAATTTGAAACATAAATTTTTACATGAAAAAGGATTTATAAAACAAAAATTTGAATAAATGAAATGCTGTAAAGAAAAAGGTGGTGCTTGCAAAGCACTGCTAAAAAAAAAAAAAAAAAAAAATCTTCTGTCCACATTTTTTCTTTTTCGTTTATAATTATTGAAATAACTTAGAACCCAGACATCTAAAAGATCTATAATTTGTTTTACTAAGTTAAATTAGATGAGTTGTTTTAAACCTACATACATGCTGAACAAATCTTAGTAGTTCCCTAGGATCTAATATTTTCGATAATAAAGTGGCTGCCCCATCATTTGAAGTCTTCTACAGCTATCGTTTCACATATCGAAAGAATGTGTAAAGGGCTCCCTCTTATCCTTTGCACCATTACACTTCTATCAGTATTTTCAACCTAGTTGGAGCATGATTTTTGAAATGCTCTGGTTGTAACCCCGAATAGTATCTTTGCTTGTCTTAATCCTGACTCATGGCACAGTGTTTCCTCACCATACTCGTTTTCATTTGAATATAGTGTCTCTCGCAACGCCACAATAAATTCCAATAAATTCGCTAAATATAAGTCGGCCAATGGAATTATTTTGACTAAAGTTCGTTTAAAAACTGTAGAGCAATGAAATCCGTTGCAAAAATGTAGTATAGCCCCAAAAACTTAATGGAAAGTGCGTCTATTTATATGTCTAGTTTACCACTAATTTATCACTCGATTGGCTCCAAATACTTAGTTGGCCGGTTTTTATGTATAATAAATGTACAATATTTTATTCTGAAAAGTATTTAGAATGCATTGGAGTGACCAAACAAGTGTATACCTCCGAACAGTTTATAATGAAAATAAGTAAGAAGGGGTTTTTGAGGTCGCAGGTTACGAAGCTGATGTCTATATTTTCGAAAACAAATTGGCGGTCTAAAATGTTGGAAAAAGTCATTCAATTTGTTAATCAGTATTCAAAAATTGTCAATGTAGCTGATTACGATACTGAATTCCGATTTAATGATTCTGGATTTAATTTCAATGTTCGCCCTGTGGTTGAAATTCAACCATTATAGCGACAATACAAAATAGTTCAGTACCATTTGATAACACAGAGAGCGTATGACCAACATGCTGGATTCAATGTATGGTATCCCGTATGAGCGTATTCGCTCTTTAGTCTGTTCTTTAATGCAGAGAGCGTTAAGTTTGTCCAACATGTCGTCTCCTCATTTAAAATATTACTAACAGCATTATGAAACCATGCTCTCAACTGATGCTCGACAACATATTGGCAATTCCGCGTTACATTACATTGACTTTTTTGTTGTAATTTTTATCAAATTGAGAGAAATGAGAGATCTCTGGTCTTTGTGATTGGCGGAGGGCAATACCTGGTTTTTACCTACCTTAGACGCAACACTTTAGAAAAACATTACATTCGTCCCTAATCCTCTTAAAAATGTAAAAAAAAAAAAATGAAATCAAGCAAATATGTACGGTTTAAGGGAGTTAAAAAGTGTGTGAATGTTCTCACGCCTGTGCCATTATTCGTCAGGTATTCGTCCTTATACCAATTGATGGTTGTGGCTTTAATGCAAGAGATCGTGTTAACTTCCAAGATTTTAGATCGGACCATTTAATGGTAGCTCAGATCGAAAACATTCCTTTTTGACATTTCGTCGCTTGGCCTGCACATTAGTGTTGCTCACTCCATCCAAGTGGAGCAACGTTTCTGACAAATTTCGACGGTAGCCTCGTTTCCATCAACGAAGAGTGTTTCCTAGATATAAAATTTGATTTCTAGATGGTGTTAGTTTTGGAATTGTGGTTCATTCCAAACATATGCTAGTCCTCTCTACCCACCTAACTATGCCATACAGTATTAGTATTCGTTTCCCTACCATGTTGTATAGCCAGAGAATGTTTTTCGGTTTGCACCCCCCTGCATTCCCGGCCAGTTACCTGCACACCAGTAGAGTGCGTTTAGTTAGAAGCTTAATGTCTAGTGCATCATTAACATCTTGTGTTCGAAACCCATATTTTGTTACTCAGTTCAAAAGACGTTCAAGTTAAAAGATGAGTCAGTTCAAAAGATGTTTCAGCTTCTCGCCCTCATCTTACACAATAAGTGGATCGCTTAAAGCTAATTAATCTTCCAAACCTGTCCACACGATGTTCGATACTCTTTGTGAAGTTCAATCTCCTTACTTGATCCGATCTTTATTTCTTAACGCTCGCTTTGCTTGCCGTGAGTCAATTAGGTCACTGTGAATTTTTTCATTTATTTTCTTTCGGTTCTTCTTTGATTCCTAATAAAAAAGCTGTTATTAACTCTGAATTACAATGCATTTGTTTTCCATATTCTTCATCTCTTGATTTGTAATTACGTGTGCGTGGTATACCCCCATTGCTGAGTCGAGGCACAGTGGGCCAACGTTTTGTCGAAATAAAAATTCTGCAACTGGTCTGAGTAGTCCTGACTTTCTCCTATTAATAATAAGGGTTTAGTGGCAATATATCCTATATTATAATATATGTTTACGTGTATTATGGTTAAGCAACTTTTTAGTTTTTAGGTAGTTTCAATAAATAAACACTGTCCCCCTGATTCTAATTTATTTTAGTCTAAGGAGCTTATGCCTCCTAGAAAATTGTAGAATGAGTGTTTTGGCGTGGTTAATGTCCTACTTCCCTGCACCAGCGTTGTTTGATTTTGAGTCCTCTGTTGATTGTGTCACATAGTGTCTCTTTAAACTAACAATAATGACGCTGTCATCTGCTTACACATGGCACCTTATGCCATTCACACTTAGTCTACTGAATAGGCTATATATGACTAGATTCCATTAGAACGGTTGAAGGCAAATTTTTCGTTTGGGTATGGATTTATTTAACTATTTTCTTTGCGGTACGCTCAAGAATTTTATTTAAACTAATTAACACCTTGTATGAATTTTGACAAGAAATCAGTTGGTTTGGGTTCTTGCGATTCCTTCCAGTAACGCATAATATGTCCTTTCTGCTTCCAGATCTCGACAGATTCTTTTAGCTCCATTTGACCCTAAACCGAAAATATTGTTAAAACACCAGCCTTATGCATAAGCAACAAGTAAAGCGCTCACCTTAATGACGAGCATATCAATGACGCGTATATCGGTTACACTTCGGTGCTTAACGAACTCCTCGCGCAGTTTGTCGCGGCACTGTTCCACCGACATAGGTATATCGTAGTCCATGACTGTCAAAAGAGTAGCACAAGTGCAATGGCATTATTGTTTATATGCAAAATACGCCGCAGCAGCTACATTTGTTGATGACATAACAAGCAGCAGCAACCTTCTCTCCGGCTGTTATGCCGTTTCTAGCTTACCAATATACGGAATTTGACGATACCAGGCTTTGTATAGATTGAGCGCACGTTTCCGCGCCTCTTCCCGATCGACGGACAATATGGGACGCACTTGTTGCACTGCACGCTTTACAGCTTCACGTCCGGCCATTTTCGTTGCGTTTTTCGTTTGCAAAAATACAAATTTCGAGCTGTCCAAAGTTGCGTTGCGAAATCAGCTGACGCGATATGCATGCAGCGCTGCCAACTTGTTTGCAATTTCGGTGTCCGGTGTGTTTTTTTCTTGTGACCGTTAATTTTGCTTTAATTTAAATGTTACAGAAAGAAATTTATTTTTATTAGAAGATTTTAATTAACCTACTAACCTAATTCAAATTCTGAAACTCAATTTTTATTCACTTTTAATGGTCGAAATAAGCTGAGATTGGACAAGAACATGTGTATCCGTTGATAATTCCATTGGATGGTCAAATTTAAAAATTTAAAAAAAAAAAAAATATAATAATGGAAAAGTTTTTCAAAAAATCATAGCAAGCATATGATTGCTAGTTTTAAATAAAAGCTTGCTATTGAGGAAAAATTGATTAACCTGATGCCTCTTCTAATTATTTTTTTATTTTTTGCAGACGATGTTTTTGTTGTTTTAATAATTCTCAAACTCTGGGGGGGGGGGGTTTCCACCAGTTACAATGGAAAAATTATAGTAGTTCCGTGGTGAGAAAAAACAAATAACCAGGGAATGAAATGGAATTGTATTTCGGTTCTGGTTCCTGTTTAGGTGCGTACCGAAACGTGTGTTTCGGTAAAATGTTTTGTACCAGTTACAATTTATTTGGGTATTCAGTTTCGGTGCGGTTCTTGGATTTTAGTTTCGGTATAGCGGTGTACAGTACCGGTCAATATTAAAATTCTTGAAATAAAAAGAGAATAATTACTATTGCCAACGTTCCTAAGACCACATATCAAATTAATATTGTAACATGTTATTTAAATATTTTGAAATAAAGTATTCCTTATTCAAGAGTTTGTAAATACAAACATACCTAAATTTTTATACTCTTCACACATAGTGTGTATAGTATCATAATTTCTACATGGAGTTTGGAGCGTCGGAGATCCCATAAAGTATATATATTCTTGTTCAGCTTGACAATACGATTCGAACTAGTAATGTCCGTTTCTCTGCCTATCACCTGTCTTGTGTGAATTAAAAATAGTGCCTCAGTTTTTAAGACATCGATCTTATATAGGATATGGATACTTTCTATATTCCATAGGCTGTGTTAAAAAAAATTAATTTTTTCTTTTTCTCCAAAAAAAAAAAATATTTATTTATTCATCAATATTTATTTTGTGTAATCTTGAATCAATGTAATCTTCCTTATATATAATACACTTGTAACATAGCCATGTCCGTCCATAAGTCTGGATGTATGAGACAACAGGACTTAGAAACTATAAGAGCTAGAGACTTAAAATTTGACTGTTTAGATTCTCCTTGAATAAGCATTTGAGGTATATTACATTTTGTGAATGCCACGTCCACAACGTCCACCAAACCAACCATACCCATACACTTTTATACCATTCACGCATAGTGTGAAATGGTGTTACCAGTTTATCTGAAAGAAGCCATCGAAGAACTCATAAAATATATATATATTCTTGATCAGCTTGACGAAACGAGTCGGTCTAGCCATGTCCGTCTGTCTGGATGTTTTTGCGCATTTTTTTGGGCACCAATTTTTAAGATATCCAGTTTTAAGTCGGCACATAGACTTATTTTTATTGCAGTTTAATAGAGTATCATATTTGACATGCCACGCCCACTTTTTAGGGTAGCCCTAATACAAACTACCGACCCACTTACGACTTTTTGTATCGAGATATATTTTTTGCTGTCAATATCACCTTAAAAATTGGCATGCTGGCTTCTTATAAACGGACTCTTCACATATATATCGATGGGTCTGATCCTTACCTTAATACCTTTTTGTATGGAAAGCGTTTTTATTACAGTCAATATCGAAGTGAAATTTGACATGCCGGCTTTTTATGGATGGATGCTTCACATAAATATCCAACAGCCGTATTTTGAAACACTTTTTATGAAAACTTACCTTAAATACCAATTTAAAATTTAATATGGCGTTTTTTTACGAATTTCTCACATATAGAGAAATAGATGTCATTTCTCCATTTTAGGACAACCGCCATACAAACCCACCACACACTTTTGGGACTTTTCATGTAAAACTCTATTATTTCAGGCATAATCAACTTGACATGATGTCTTCATATGGACTTACGCTTCACATAATTATATAGGGGGGGGGGGGTTGTCACGCCCGCTTTTTCGATGATGTTGGTCTTAAATTTTTGTTTGACATGTCGAAGAATTGAAAAACATTTTTCGATGGAACCCGAAATTGTAAATATCAATCGAAGAAATCACATAAATCCCGGAACAATGTTCACTAAATATACTTTTTCCCTGAGAAACTTGACGATGCCACGGAAATTGTTTACCTCTGTTTCTTCATGCTTTGAAATGCTTAAGAAATAATGTATTTCTTGAAGTCGAATTTGGTAAAAATGCTCCCAGTTGTAATTGTTTTTAACTTCGTTTCACCAGAAAATGAAGCTTATAGAGTAGCTTTATTTAAAAAACTTTTTTTATTGATTAAAAATGTCAATTAATTGCATTGTGTAAATTCTAAAAATTCTTAGTCAGCAGAAAGGTTGAACTTTAATATTTTTTTTTTGAAAAATCTTAACTTCTTAACTTTTTGATCGTGTGTATCTAATTTGCTTCTTAAATATTGGTTCTTTAAGCAAAAAAAAAAAAAAAAAAATCATCACTAGTTAAACTTAAACGAATTCTATTTTTCTTCAATTTAAAAGTAAACTTAAAGTTGGTTGAATTTTTCATAAATTTCAATTTATTTAACCGAATTTAGAAAACTTGAAACAAAAATCTTTATTTTGACTTAATTCACAGTCAGATTGGTCGCTTCTAACTAAATATATAGCTAAAATATTGAACCTAACACCAATAATTCATTCAAAATGTTTGTAAGGCTCTATCCGAGCTCAGCAGTCAACATGCTATAACAAAATATGGCATCGAATTCACCTTTTCGCTGTAGACTAGTGTAATCTGCGGAAAATTTAATAACAATATTCTCGGAATATTCATTTTTTAAACGACTAGCGACATTCCGGTTGCTTAGAAATGTTGCATTCTCAATTTCATTTTTTTCAGCTAATATACCACAATTTTCTCGAAATTGTATCTCGAGATAATCTCTGCATAATGTACCACAACAATACTATCTGATCTCCTGACACCACTGTTGCTGGGTATAAAAATCATTATGCAAACTTCCAAATTGGTTTAATATTTTCTGTTCTACAATATAGTTTCAAGATCTCGTTTCTGGCTAATGTGAAGCAGATAAATTGTTACAGGTCTACTCAATAACTACAAACAAAAACAACAACAACAACACAAATGTTGCAAATAAATGTAAAAACAATTGAAATGCATTGTTCCAATTTGTTGTAGTTGTTTTTTATAAATATCACTGTGGACGGTAGTCCACGCAAGTGACGAATGCCCAAAATAGTTTTAACTCATCAAAACGTGCTATGCACCATTAAAAAGGTTTTGAAACGTACATACAACAAATGATAAAACATATAAACATATATCGGTTCACCCCGGTCCGAAATATAGGGGGTTGAAAATACCTACCCCAAACGGTATTGGAGCTCACCCCAAACTTATTTTGTTTTATTTATTCTTGGCACCGAGACGAGTTCAATGAGGTCAAGATTAGATTCAGCCGTTCAAAAGTTATGCAATTTTTTTGGCGATTTAATGAAATAGTGTAGTTCTTTGTTTGAATCCTTTAGTAAACCAAAAATTTATTGTTATAGGATTTTAGTACACAAAAAACTAAGAAACTTTTGTTCTCAAATTTTTTCAAAATGGCGGATTTTGGCGGTAAAAGCACAAATTTTAATTGGATATTGTGGCCAAACGGCTTAATATCTTTGGCAAAGGTCTTTCGAATACCTTTCAAATGAGTGCTAACATGGTGCTGTACAATACCTAATTCAAAAAATATAGTTCAAAATAAATTTTGAAAAGTACTTTTTGCGAGTTTGCCGATAATTAAAACCAAATTTTCGTGCTCATATTTGAATTGAAAATATTATATTATTATATATATTATACTTTTCTGTGTTATAAAATTTATTGAGCCGAGATATAACATCGCAAATATCAGATTGTGTACTTTTAGCTATTGTCCAACATGGACATTAAGCTGTTATATATTAAGGGCCATATACACGACTTAGAAATACATTAGAGAATACGAATTTCCAAGATATGCTATTGGGGGAATAATATTGAGTAGTGTATTTCACGACTTCACAATTGTAATAAATCGATTTTTTGCCTGTTATCGCTCACTTTTTAGGTAGGTTATCGTTGGAAATCGATTATTTTTGTCTTATGCGTTTACATTTGCACAAATGTAGACGCATCAAAAGTATAAATTAGATAAAAAAAAAAAAAAAAAATTGAATGAGAGTGAGCGCCGCCGCATTAGTGAAAAAAAAACGAGCCAATCCATGAATATAATATGCACGTTTGCATTCCAAATGTTCATCAAAAATTTCAATTTTGTTTGTTTTCATTTTGATTTGGTTTGTTATCGAAGTTGTGAAGTCAAGTTAGCATCTATCTTTGAAATATACATATTGATTCGTCAAATTGGAATTTTTCAGCAACGGATAAAACTTTGAAATATAAATCTGTCAAAGTAGCTATACAAATACTTTCCTGTTCAGTAGTCAGCTTTATATTATAAGGGGGGTCTTAAAATATGGCACATAAAAAGGCACTATTCTCGAATAGAGTAGACTCACGTTTTTTTAAACTAATAGACTAAAAGTTCAGCTAAAGTAGTAGCTTTTTTTTTACCAATTTGAATGTTACAATAAAGTAAAATAGCTTTAAATAGTCGCCTTACAAACTTTAACTGCTCACTTTTAAGTTTAGTCGTGAGAACCGAAACTATACTAGCCCAGTCATCTTAGTCAAAAATAGGGGTCAACTTCGGAATGGGAAATAATAAGCTGTAAATTGGTATAAACCTTTGTTTTGGCGTTCTATATGTTGTCTCAAATGTCTTATATAAAATCGTGTTCGCGTCTTACGATATGCAAGGGCAAAGGTAGCGAATATCTCGCTTCCTATACCTTAAATGAGATTTGCACCTATTATAAAAGTTGTAGAGTATAAAATTCTCTACAACTTTTGTTTCAACTTTTTTTTCATACAATTAATCGTTTTTGAGATAGAGCGTAAAGTGTGTCATACATGGCCTAATGCAAGGTCAAGCCTGAGTTACGGTTAATCGTATGTTGTATAAAGTTAAATTTTTACTACATAATATTATTATTATTATTAAACAATGGCTATTATTTATGTTCTAATTATTAATTGTTTATATTTAATTAAAATAAGTAACTTAATTATTTATATTTAATTATTTATACTTAACTATTTATATTTAATTCCTTATATATAACTATTTTATTTATAAATGGCAAATGGCAGTTAGTTATCTTCTTCTTCTTGCGGTCGCTCGAGAATGTTTAAGTCATAATCATCATTCTCGTTGTCAGTGATATTTGTCTCCAAACCTTCCAGAATTTCGCGATCATATGCACTTTCTTCATCGAGATTATTTAGATATAATGAAGCGTTAAGGCAAGCTTGTCCATTGCACTGGCTACAAGCTAAAAAACATTGTAATCCCGATTTTCTGCATCCGCAGCACGAACCAGAACCATTTTTGCAGTTTCAAAATATTGCGCTGAGCAGTTCAGCTGGTGCTGGGTTATGTTATGGAATGTTCTTATCGGTTCCAGGCGTTAATTTTGCAGCATCCAGCCTCATTCTTGAGGTTTTAAATCGTTCCCTAACCACGTTTGAATCTGGTAGTAGACACGATTGATATGTTGATGAGCCGCTACACTTGTTGGTGGAAGTGTAGATAATTGTACAGGATTATTTAGTTTTGTTAATTTGACGAATTGCGTGTAACGGAAATGATCAATATTGTCCACAGATTTTGGAGCATTATATAATGCCAACAAGATGCGCACTTCATTCTCAAATAATGTTTGTACGGGGCAGTTTTCTTGTTGAAATACTTCCACCAGTTTATCCAAATCGGTAAATTTCTCCAATGTTCTAGTAACAGATTTGTTTCCCCCTTTTTAAACAGCGCAGTAGTTGTGTCACAGCCACTAAATGCGTGTTAAAATATGATGTGTTTTTTAGAGGATATTATTCAAAGCTTTTAGAAGAATATATTTGTGTTTTAACATTGTCTTTGCCAACTTTTTTAAAGAAAATTTCCTGTTGATGTGATTGAGTTAATATAACGATCAAATCAATATCTAATGTACACTTTTCGATACTCGGAATGCACATTCACAGAACTATATAGACTATTCAAATAGTCTATATGTCCACCACCGGTATATGAAAATGTTTTGGTTCCTGTACGGTTGTTTGATTTTATTTTATTTCATTAAAAGTTGCCGGTTTTTAAAAAAATGTTAAAATATCGGTTCCGGTTCCGGTTCCGATTTCGGTTCACAATTTCAATCGGTAAATTTCCCAACAATACAAATGAAAAATACAAATCTTTCGTCACAAAATTGATATCAGAAGTTTGTTGAGTTGCAGGTAGGCTTTCGTCACTTGGTTTTTACCACGTCAAAAGGTTTTATTTTATTTAATTTACGCTTTGAAAATTTTGAGTAATTCACACGCAAAATAAGAAAAAAGAGAAAAAAAAACAGAAGTGCAAACAAAAAAACAACAACAACAAATTATGTGAAAACACAACAATAACAAATTTGAAAAGCAAAAAAAAAAATATAACAACAATTTAACCAAGATTCCGCCTGAGGGGCAACACGCATGCGTGCGTGCAGCAACAACAAAAAAAAAAACAGTAAAAACAAAAACAGTAAACAGCTTCCAATGTCAAAGAAAATAAAAAGCTTTCGTTGTTCAACAGTTTTTTTTTTTGTAGCAACAAAGCGTCTCGCTGCCGCTTAAAGAAAGCTTAGCTCAGGCGAGAGCGATCTGAGCTTTAACGACGTTAGACACGATCCGTTTGTATCTCAAAATAAAAACAAAGCCTGAGCGCAGCAGTTAGTTTTAAATCAGAAGCCGAGTGTGAATAAACGTTTTGCGTGTGCGCGTCTAAAGAAAATAATATAAAGTGAAAACGTATCCCAAAGCTGCTGCTGCTGCTGCTGCTGCCATCATTTCTTGGCCAAGAAGTGTCGCGAGAGTGTAAAAAGTTTTTAACACCAACAGCAACAAATAACAACAACAACAACAACAACAACAATAAAAAAATAACAGCAATCAAATTAAAACCAAGAAAGTTCATAGAAACAACAAAAACAGCAGCAAACACAACAACAAAAACTAATACGAAATCAATTTGTACGTTGTAAAATTTAAATTTATTATGCAAATAGAGAAAAGTAAAGCTCAGACAGTGAAATATGTATATTTTAGAAAATTAGAAATGTTACTTTGGCTCTACTAAATATTATGGGAGTGGGAGAGAGAGAAAGAGAGAAAAGAGAAAGAGAGAGAGAGATAGCAAAACACAACAAACGAACCGAGCCCAAAAAATTTGTATCTTATACAAGCACCCTGCATACAAAACGATACAGGTATAGAAAGGTGTTTTATCAAATTGTCAGGAAGTTTGTCGAGATGCATCTATTTTGGTGTAACAATTTTTATGCTTCTTGTGTCCCTTTCTCTAATTTTGAAAGTTCTGTTTTTCTGTTCTTCTCTCATCAAGCATGCTAGGATAACGGTAGATTTTATATATGAATTAATCAGTGATCAAAAAAATATATTCCTATGTATCTTACCAGAGATTCGTGTTCTTTTAGAATGTAGTTTGCAGTTCTAACTTCATTCTTCCTTCTTAGGCTTTTATCTTTAACTAATTTTGGTGATCTTTCAGTTTTCTGTATCTTAAAAAAATTAATGGTGAAGGTGATTTCGACAAAGAAGCATAACGTTCAAACGTTAGGCCAATAGCTAATCTAGGAGCTAGAATACGGTTGATATCATTTAAAAAACGAATGGGGCTTTGGTGTGTTCGCTACTACGGAATTGTCTGTACTCTTGTTAATCTATGAAGACTTTATACATAATTTTAAATCACAAAAACAATTTTTTTTTTAATTACATAAATTAAAAAGGAGACAAACTTTTCTCCAGCTATGCGGCATTGAAATGTGTGCATATCCGGATCAAATGGCCGTATTATGGGCATGGTGGGTGTTGTGGGGGTGGCATTCACAAAATTTAATCTAAGACATTTGCATAGGCATTGACGGATCCAGGAGGAGGAACTGGGGAACGTCCCACCCAACAGCATTTTTCTTCAGTATAGGGAAACAAATTTTTTTTTCGTTTCAGTTTCATAAAATAATAAGCCAAAAAAAAAAAAAGAAAACTAATAACGTAGCATATAAAATTAGTATATCGCGCGTTTGGATGAAAGTAAAAATGTACTAATGGCAAGTAGCATCGTTCCGTTTTGGTCAGCTTCGCGTCTCGTCGGCTCTTTCTTATGAGACGCAAAGCTGACGAGAGGGGGAGTGGGAAGAAGGGGTCATGGGAGCAGATTGGTGAAAAATGTTTATTTTCATAATTTTTCATATCTTCTTTTCATATCTTCATGTAGTTTAACATTGAATCCTACTCAGGGGAGCATGGGCAGAAAGGAAAAAAAGAGGCAATGGAATAGATGGACATGGAGAAAGGATAAAGGAGGAGAAGGGCGCGGTTAGATGTAATGCTATAAAATGGGTCGCTGGTGGGGTGTGTTACAGAATACACTTTCGACTCAAAATCTCCAAATTTCAATCATTATATTTAATTTTATGAATGAAATCTTCAAAGTGTATATGTGTGTGTGTGTATATGTATTTCTTTCTCTGTATATAGCTATAGTAATACTTGTTGCAGATTCTCGAACAACATGTTTCGCATCAAAGCCTCATATCCTTTTCTTTTTTTTTAGTAGAGTTTCAAGTCATCTTTGTCCTTACTATTCCAATAGTCTTCCAAATATTCTTTCTTCCTAATTCCTTCTTATAATTTCATGCGCACCAAAATTAAATTTAATATCGCCTTTTTGATGATTGTAGATTGGATTCCTATTTCCAGCTATCAAAAAGGCGAAATATACGAGGTGCGTTAAGAAAAAGTTAGTTTTATTTTTAAATATTTAAAAAAAATGATTTATTCATCAATATCTTTTCTGTTCCCTTAAAACTAATCCCCCTCAGATATACAATAATACACTTGTGCCAGCGATTCTACGATTCTACAATCTACGAAGCACTTCTGATATGCTCTCTTTGGTATGGCCTTGAGCACTTCCAGCGATGAGGTTTTTAACTCCTCAATCATGGTAAACTGTCGTCCTTTCATGGGTCTCTTCAATATTGGAAACAGAAAAAAATCACAGGGGATCAACTCCGGTGAATACGGTGACCGACACATGATTGCGGTGTTGTTTTTGGCCACGAACACGCTACGATGTGTAAGCACGTGCATTATCGTGATGCAAATGCCATGAATTGTTTTGCAACAAATCCGGACGTTTTCTAGGTATTGCGTCAACAAACGGCGCATAACTTTATGGTAATATTCATTATTGACCATACGACCTTTTGGCAAGAACTCACGATGCACTAAGCCATTGAAATCAAAGAAAACAGTGGGCAAAACCTTTACATTTGACCGAAATAGGCGTGAATTTTTGGGTCTTCGCTCTTCTGCCCGTTTCTGTTGAGATGATTGGGTTTCGATTTTGACGTCATAACCACGTATACCCACATTCTGTCAAAATTGACGACCCTTTTCATATGGATCGTCGTCGACGTCATTCAACAGCTCCTGAGGGATGGTCAACCAATGGTTATTTTGGACACATGACTGATGCAATCATGTGTTTTATTTGCCTTCTTACGCTTTAATACGGTGACGTTTACGCCGACAGCGAGTCGACGAGTAAACAGCATAATGCTGGGATTTCCCAAAAAAAAAAAAAAAAAATCGACTTAACAAAGCACGTGCTAATTCTTCTGTTCGAGTTATGAAAGAAAAAATGTATAGATTTTTTGCTATAAACGCCACTGTAACTTGATTTATAAAACTTTTCTTCCATAACTCAGAAGAACTCTAGATTTCGATACGTTAAATTTGATCGTAATCGATTTGATTAAAACTGTCCGTTTTGTTACTTTTAGAAGAATTTTGAAAAATCTGTGTCTGGAAAAGGAACAATTGAAATATTTGTTCACTTCCTTTTTTACTATTCACACATAGTATAAAATGGTATTGTCAGTTTTTCTGAGAGAAATACTTTTGTTTATTGCATCAATATCAACTTAAAAATGGACATAGTGTCTTTTTTAGACGAACGCTTTACAATGGGTGTGATCTCACCGACTTTTGGGGTAGACCCTTACAAACCACCCTACCCGTTTTGACTTTTTGTATAAAAAACTTCATTATTTAGGTCAATATTGGCTTGCAATTTGATATGGTGACTTCTTATGGATATCCGCTTTACATGAATATACTAATAGGCATGTTCCGGCCACTTTTGGGTTAGCACCGATGCAAACCCACTGCACACTTTTGTGCGTTTGTATGTAAAACTTCATTGTTTAAGCCAATATCAGCTTGAAATTTGATATGGTGGTTTCTTATATACAGCTACTTCACATATAAAGTTTGGTCACACTTTTGGGTACCCCCTATATAAATCCACCGACCACTTTCTATGAAAAACTTATTTATTTAAGCCAATTTCAGCATTCAATTCGATATAGTGGTCGGTTCAACCGTTTTTATTTCAGTTTAATAGAGTGTCAAGATTGACCCGCCACGCCCACTTTTTGAGGTAGCCCCCATACAAACCCACCGCCCACTTTAGACTTTTTGTATGAAAAAACATTTTTATTGTAGTCAATATCAACTTAGTAATTGATATGGTAACTTTTAGTAGACGGATGCTTGACATATAAATTAATGGGTGGGACCCGCCCACTATTTGGGGTAGCTCCCATACAAACCTATAGTCCAGTTTTGACTTTTTGTATGAAAACTTCTTTATTAAACTCAATATTAGGTTGAAATGCGATGTGGTGACTTTGTTTGATCAGCCGCTTACATACATAGACTAACGGGCGTGGACCACCCTTTTTTTGGGGTAGCCCCATACAAACCCATCGTGCAATTTTTAGTTTTTTATGAAAAAATTCTTCATTGAAATCAATATTACCTTGAAATTTGTTTTGGTAGATTTTAGTGGACAACCGCTTTATATAAATATACAATTGGGCGTGTCCCGCTCACTTAGTCCCCCTAGGCCCATATAAACTCATAACTCACTTTTATGCATTTGTATGAAAAACGTCAATACCAATCTTCACACACATCTACTAGTGGGCGTATACCGCCCACTTTTTGGGATAGCCCCTATTTAAACGCCCACTTTTATGTTTTTCAAAACTATTTCAAATTTCGTGTGAATGGTATTAGAGTTTCGGTTCAACCGAAGTTAACGTTTTTTCTTGTTTATTTTAATTAAGCTGGAGTACTGTCAATAGCAACGTCAGAACACATAGACCATATACAATTATTATAAAAAAAAATAATACGCACATACTAATCGGTATGAAAAAAGAAAACAGAAAGCTAATATTTAATAAAATATGACTTATTAGGTAGTACTATTTGCTCAAGTCAAATATTTTATCTTGTTGCAATAATAATCTCGCTTTGAAATGCGATTTGTGTACTACCCAGTTTACTTATATTTCTATTGATAACCGATAAGTTGTCATATAGCAGCATAGTAGTAGGTTATTAATGTGACTAATTTTAAAGAATTTAATCTACTGTTACCCCAACTTTTTTTTGTTTTATTGCAGCTATCTCGATGGGCCATATTAAGTATTCAATTTGCAAAAAAAAAAAAATAAAAATAAAAATAAAAAAAAACCGGAGAAAAACAGCAAAAATATTGAAAAGAATATTGAAAGATATTAATATTTGTCAATTCAAGTTTGCATATATCTTTTGTTGCTGTTTATTTAATTAACAAACATTTACTCAAGTGTTAATAAATGAAGGCTGCGAGAGTTGATAGGGTAGGTTTTTGTAGAAATCATGCAATAAACAATTTATTCTGGTAGAAAACCATATTCAATATGAAATTTATCTTTCTAATAACTATAAAAAATCTGATTGTATTTAACATATGCATTTGTATAGGAATTGCATCAATTAGTGGGCGGAATGCGGTCAAATTGAAAATTTAAATGTTTTACTTCTATATTGATTATAAACCCGTTTAAAAATACACCAATACATCTTAGAAATATGTAGAATATTTGTGTGGTAGTTTTCAAAATGTAGTGAATGGGACATTGCAGATTAATACGAGGGGGTCCAACAAAGGCAGCTGACCCCCACCAACGTAGTAAGAAATTCGCTATTTTGTTGCTTCTGAATTTTTATAATACCTGCATCAATTATCTCCGCATTTCTACTGAAGTTTTTTCCTCTCAAATGTTTTTTTTTTTTTTAATTATTAGAAATAACCTGAAACCTCAACAAAATTATTAATTCTTTCAGCAGTGTGAGCTGGCATTATCGTGACGTAATAAGTAGCGACACAGTTCTTTTTTTTTGGAATTTAATCTCAGTTCTCCAGCAATCATATAATTGTTCAATGTTAACCCTTACCAGGGCCACATTTCTTTGTTTCATTTGCAGTTTAGTATATAAATTGACGCCGAAATCCGTAAAGAATGGCGTAATGAATTCTTGCTGTGTTGGTGATGGTATTTCTTCCCGCATTGCATCAATAATTTTATGATTTCTCGTCTCCACGCCAAACGATCTTCCTTAATATTAAAAATGAAATGTCGTAATTCAATTGCAAAGCATCTACCATTGTTTTGGATATTTTTTTAAACAAATAAAATACCATTACTCTACCATCTTGACGCATTCATAACAAACTATCCGATCCCGGAGTTCGCTGTTACGCCTCATTTTACTGAGTATAAAATGGGTCTAATTATTAATTTTTATACCATTCACACATGGTGTGAAATGGTATTATCAGCTTGTCTGAAAGTTTCTAACGCATTAAAGGAGGCATCGTAGACCCCATAAGGTATATATATTCTTGATAAGCTCTATGAGACGAGTCGATCTAACCATGTCCGTCTACCTGTCCGCCTGCCTGTCCGTCTGTATGTTGTTGCGCATTTTTTGGGACCAATTTCTATGCTATCCAGTTGAAATTTTGCACATACACTACTGTTTATTACAGTTTATTAGAGTGTCAAGATTGACCCGCCAAGCCCACTTTTTGGGGTAGCCCCATACACACTAACCGGCCACTTTTGACTTTTTGTATGAAAAACATTTTTATTGTAGTCAATATAAACATAACAATTGATATGGTAACTTTTAGTGGACGGATGCTTGACATATACAATAATGGATGCGACTCGCCCACTATTTGGGGTAGCTCCCATACAAACCAACTGCCCACTTTTGACTTTTTGTTTGAAAACTTCTTTATTATAGTCAATATTAGGTTAAAATGCAATGTGGTGCATTTTTATGGTCAGCCGCTTAATATACATAGTCTAACGGGCGTGGCCCGCCCACTATTTGGGGTAGCTCCCATACAAACTTACTGCCCACTTTAGACTTTTTGTAAGAAAACTTCTTTATTAAAGTCAATATTAGGTTGAAATGCGATATGGTGCCTTTTAAGAGACAGCCGCTAAACATACATAGACAATTGGGCGTGGCCCGCTCACTTTTTGAGGTAGCCCCCATACAAACCCACCGTGCAATTTTGTGTTTTTTTATGAAAAAATCCTTCATTTGGACCAATATTAGCTTGCATTTTGATTTTGTGGATTTTAATGGACAATCGCTTCATATACATATACAAAGGGGCGTGTCCCGCCCACTTTTTGAGGTAGTCCCATATAAACCCAAAGTTCACTTTTATGCATTTGTATGGAAAACGTCAATACCAACTTGAAATTCGATATGGCGGTGTGTAAGATACACATCTACTACATCGCTTCATACACATCTACTAGTGAGCGTGTACCACCCCCTATTTAAACCGCCACTTTTATGTATTACAATACTATTTAAAGTTTTGTGTGAATATTATTAGAGCTTCGGTTCGACCGAAGTTAACGTTTTTTCTTGTTTTTTGTCGTTTTAATAATTCCTTCTTGTTCACAGTACATTTTGTTGTTGAAAATTACTTATTTTTTCATCAACTAAGCTGCTATTCAAGAAGGTGTGAATACCTTAAACATTGGCGGATCCAAGGGGGGACGTTCCTCCACACAGTAGCATTTTTGTTCAGTACAAGAATAGTATAATAGTTCATGTTAAAAGAAACTCCAGTTAAGACAAACCTTTTCACCTCTAACCTTTCAATATACTCCTAAACGACATAAATTCGCACAGCTTGACTATCCCACTTATCGTATAAATATTTTTTTTTTTGTACGAGTTCAAAGAGTAAGAGTTACATTACCTAAAATTATACAATTTCCAAGTTTATATTTTCAACTAAATATATCAATCGCCTAAACGTTTCAAACACACCTCGCTACAAATCCACACACACAAACACATAAAAATAAATAATTTTATGAATGTGTTTCATTTGTGTCATATCTTGCGTACATGTCTATTTGCTCTTCATTAATTTGCAAAGATAAATGCCGATCATCATATTACTATCGTACAATACTACATACAAGTATATGGAATACCTTTGTATCAATGTCGGCTCTCGAAGAGACTATAATTGTTAACACTTACTTTTCACAATATTTGTTAAATAATAAATTAGCGTTATTATTTTACTTTGCCTGTTTCATTTTTTTTTTTCTATTTGGTCCCGTACCCATTTAATAACGCTCCATTATTACCGTTATTGAAATTTCTCTGTCAAGGTTGCCAAGTGTTTTGTTATCGTTCATGTGGATGGCAACAGATCATTAATAGATCATTTTTTTTTTTAAATTTGATTTCACAGCAAAAAGTCGTTAAAACGAAATGAACTTATGAAAAGTTAGTCATTAAAGTCAATTATATATTGGGTAGTGTGATTGAAGCAACGTTTTGTAGTTTGAGATTATGTAAAAATGCATTTAAAATATTATTTTCAAAGTATTTCCTAATATTGAAATTCAAAGCGGAAGTATTTAAAGTTAATCAATGTTAATTACATTTGCATTTCTCTTGTGAATGCTAGAAAATTCTGATTAGAAATATACAAAATCCTAAAAGATTTTAGCAGAACTGCGCATAAAAAAAACAAACGTATTTTTGCCAACTAGAAACAATATAAAAACACCGCCAAGCCCAAATCAGTTTATAGGTAGCTCCTAAACATAAACTTTTCATTATCTCTTTCCCGCTCGACGTACGTACCTACATGCATGCATATATACATATAGCGTTTATCAATTGACTTCATATAACACGGGCGTGTTCATGTGCCCGCATTTTACTCTCATTCCGTATGACCGTTTATAACAAAATCGTTGCTCCGTTCCCGTACCGCCCACTATACATACGTACTATAGTGTGTCTCAAGTACAAGTTCACTTCAACCAGACTTCATACGCTGCTGCTATCGAGCAAAATTCATGGCCAACATAAAAAAAAAGGAAAAACTATCAGCACGAATGAAATTCTGTAGGTGTTTAGATACTTGTTTGTAGTAGGTATTGGTAAAAATATATATAACGCCGCTGATAATAACGCTCCAAATACAATAGCAGGAGCAATACTTATCAAATCGATATTGTTTTGAAAAGCGTGTGTATGCATGTATCTGTTACTATTTATAAATACTTAGTTTATAACTACACAATTTCAATTGTGTGTAGTTTCAACGTTCTATGGGCGTTTGCGTGTGTGTCGGAGGTTCCATTAACTTGAGAACTGACAGATATATTGACACGTAGGACAGCGAATATGCGCCGGTAATTGTTAAATTGCCACAGGATATACTTCAAACTATCTGAAATTGGGTGTGTGTCGAGACTTTTTGAATGTACTTTGAGTGGTTTTTAAGTTGGTTTTTGGATTTGTGTGTGTTTTTAATTTATTTGTATTATTATCGAGAAAGACGGAGATAGAGTAACAGATTAAAAAGAAGATAAAGGAGATATAGCATGACAATGGCTTATATTGCTCTTGGTTTTATTTTTTTTATTTTTTCACGTTTTTGTTAGAGCAAAACGTTCAGCAAATTATCAAAGCAAAAACTTAACAGTTACAAATAGTTCACATATATTGTTATAAGAAGGCATAAAACTTTCAGCAGCAAAAGCAAAAGCTAATTACCTTCTTTTTTCAAGTTAGAGGGCAACCCTAGAGCGAAAAGTGACAAAATACCAAATTTTTTGTGAAGCGCAATACATTTTATATAAGGGCATTTTCATTTATTTATTTAACTTCGTAATTTTTTTATATTGTAAAATATAAATGTTATATTATTTATATAGAGTATTATATTTTATGTCGTATAAATTTGTTTGAATGCTCTAAATTCAAGTTTTTTTTTTTTAAATTGATATCAGTTAAAGCTAAATCGCTTCAGTAGTTAAAGACTTATGAACAATGCTGTTTTGACAGGTCCACAGAGCTGTAAAACTATGCGGTAGTTGCACATTTTGCGATGTCTAGATCTCGGAAATTATAAAATTTTGAGACTTCAAATATTTTTTATATTCAAATTTGATGCGCTTGTTAAAATGTGTCATAATTTTTCGCTTCAGTGTACTACTTCCACGCAAATGAACATATCACTTCACTTATACATCATAATAAATATCAACCAAATGCAATTTCAAATATGTATATCCAATGGAACAGAAATTTGGCGCTCTCTATCTTTTTGGGATTCGGCTTGTATAATTGTTCAAGCCCAGTACTGAGATCGATGAAAATTATTGCTACCGAAATTGTAAATTATTACTGCTATGTCGAACAAACAGAATACAGTGTTCCCAAATCAACTTGAAATCATAATATCAGATATTTATTAGGTGAAAGAAAAGTCCACACATATTGATTTTTCATTGTGTTTTTTTTTTTTTTAACGGAAATGGTAAAGGTCACACTCTATGTCAACTGTTTTTTGAGTATATGAAGTATTTTCGATTGCAAACATTTTTGTTATCTGAGTACTCGATGAAAAACAATAGCAGCAGAAAATTTTTGATTGTTCTTGGACAGCGTTTTTTTATATGAACTTTTTTCGGTATCAAAAATTTTCATCGATCTCAGTATTGAGCTTTAGGAACAGGCTATGCTTTTTTTTGTTCGATCTTTCTATATTTTGCCATTTATAATTTCAGATTTACTCTCGCAAAGTGTTTGCTACTCTTGATTTTATCTTGCATTCGTGTTTTTATTTTTACGGCAAAAATCCACTTTTCAAAATAGCGTACCCAACTTTGAGAAATACGTTATGTGGCATAGTGGGTCCACACCAAAATTAAAGTTTCAAGATTCGAATTTGAAGTGCATATTATTGGCAAGTAGGATACATTTGGAACATTATAAATGAAATACTCACCTCGTATCTACTTTAATCTCCTAGTGTAGGATAACTGAGGACGGACACCATGACTACATAATTATTTCTTGTTTTATGTATATACATGCTGCAAACATGTGCGATAAGGCAGTGCGACAAACTGCAACGGCTTACTTGCCTGCGCGTGTCGGGTGCCATGCGAACATGTTCCACTGCTGCAATGGAGGCGGTCTACTTCCGCTGCACGTTTTTATTCAATCCTCAGCAACAACAGAGGCTCTGAGACTTCAGACTGAAGGCAGTCGGACGCTAAGTAAATTGGGTCACTCACCCGTTTCAGATTATTTGTCCACGGAACTGCGTTTCGGCAGACGCTTTTCAGTTCTCCTTCCCAGTCGATCAGACTGGGAGGAGGGCAGCCCTGTTACTGGACCATCTACGATCAATTGGTTCACTGATGGTTCACTTACCGATACGGGCACAGGTGCGGGTGTCTTCGGACCAAACACCATGATCTTTATTGCCATGGGTGCCTGGTCCACGGCTTTTCAATCTGAGGTTCACGCCATCGAGGTCTGCGCCCGACATATTTTGGATAAAAGTTCTAAAGGAAACAAAATAACCATTCTTTCAGATAGCCAAGCGGCTATTAAAGCACTATCCTCTTGGAATTTCTTCTCGAAACTGGTTCTTCAAGTCGCTATTAGTTGGGTTCCTGGCCATGGTTTGGCAACTTCCATCATAGATCCGGAGCCTTTGTGCGGACTTAGCTGGGCTAAGTCAAAATCTTTCATAGTAGCTCGGTTTAAACGCACTGCCTCCCGGTACTGGATACAATATCCTGGTCTACGGCAAGCCAAGCTACTAACCCGTTCTATATACCTAAAAACCAACACACATCTCAATAGATCTGACCTGAGGTTGCTTTTGGGCTACCTCACCGGCCATCATCCACTGAGATATCACTTAAATAAACTAGGTATCTCCTCCGAAACAGAGTGCAGACTCTGCCTATAGGGTGACGAAACTAGTTTACATCTGCTTTGCGATTGCCCGGCCTTGGCTAGGCTCAGAATTGAGCAGATGAATAGACCCTTTATTACATCTGATGAGATCAGAAATACCTAGTCTAAGGATATTCTCCGTTTCATTAAAGAGACGGAGAAGATTCTAGATACATTGACTTAATCATATCCGGGCTAGGGTACAAAAGACATAATTTTCTATCGCAGTGCCCGTTTCCGTTAGGATGGCCCTCAGACGTTCCAGCTCTGACACTTAGTCTTAGTTAGCGTTACAGGCTGATCGAGCCTGATTCGCAGTGATCACTTGCTTGTCATGCGGCTCCGGCCCAGACACTGCGTCACGCACTGGTTATGGTTATGGTTATGTATAATCATATATTGCCGTGAATATATCTAACTTTAATAAAGATTGCGTTTCCGATACGCACCTCAATCTGGTACAATCTTTTCGACAAACTAAAAAACTTCTATTATTTTACTATATACTCGTATAAAAGGTATAAAAATCGCCCGAAATTGCTAATATTTTCTATGAATTGTGTAATTTTTTTTTTTTAAATTTCTGCTTCCAATGTTGAGTTTTTACTTTTTACAGTTGATAACAAATGCGGATTAATTTTAGTGCCTGATAAAGATTTTGTTTTCAGAATTTTCGCTAGCTGTTAGAGAAATTTTCATCGACTGAAACAAGTATTGACTGCCCTCATGACTAAATTCTGTATTAATTCTACATCTACTATTTGTATCATACTCGCTAGATATATAAAACACAATTGGATTTCGACAGTTAAACATATTTCGTAGAAAAGTATAGCAAATGCGATTTTTTTGATGACTTGTTCTCCTACATTGAGTTCTATAAAATTTCTAGGTTATGAAAATTTATATATGCCAATGAAACATTAAGTTATGAATAACTTTGTATGGAACACTTTGTTACCGCTAATCTTTAACTATTTATCGCAGTCATAAGATTGGCTTTTCGTTTCAATTTGCTTAATTTCATAGCGTATCTTAATTAATAAATCTGTAATTTTACCAGCTGCCGTTGCGCTCAATAGTTTAATTTGCGCTTAATTTGCGTTCACCTTTCGCCATCGAATTAAGTGCCACCAAAGGCGCCTATTGCCACCAACGCTGTAGGGCATCTAACACCATTTTATACGCATTTTCGTACAAGGTCTGATTCAACGATTATCGTACTTAAAACAATGCACACATATGCAAATTAGAAGGGTAATATTAATTTATTGAAATAAAATGGCTTCCAAATAAATGGACACAATTTAGTCCTAAATAAACATAAACAAATAAGAACATTGCCCTGTTCCTTGTTTAGGATTGGCATAAGATACACCAAATTTGGAGTTTCCAGCTTAATTTAAAACTAAAAAAAAAATATGTTTGCACAAAAATTCAAAAATGGGTCGCTCGTTTGTATGGAGGCTACACCTTATATGGTTGGAGTGTTCATTTTATATGAATATATATAAACGAAACATGTTTGCTTTGCACCATACTTTATCGGAAGATGGAATAGGAGTCTAAATATCTAAATTTGAAGACTCTACATTTTATAGTTTCCCTAATCTCTTCGTTCAAACAGACAGGAATGTCTATATCTACTTGACTTTTGATGCTGCTGAAGAATATATACAGGGTGGGGCAAAAGTAATCACCAGATGTTCTTTTGCTGTAATTTGTTTTTATAATGAAAAACTTTGGTTCTGCTTGTGAAATTTAGTCATTTAATCCATTAGAATTTATTACATGAAGTGGAGAAAATGATATCGGCCAAATGGCCGCCGCCAGAGTTGATGACCATACGGGCTCGTTTTATGGCATTTTCCATCACTCTTGCCAGAACTTCGGGCGACAGGTTCTCGCATTCCTGGCGAATATTCTCCTTAAGGGCTTCAAGAGTCTGAGGCTTGTTGACGTAAACCCGCGACTTCAAAAAACCCCTTAAAAAGAAGTCTGGAACGGTTATATTGGGTGATTTGGCCGGCTAGAGCAAATCACCAAAACGAGAGATTAAGCGACTCGCAAATGCTTCCTTCAGAATATCGGTTGTGGTTCGAGCAGTGTGCGCCGTTACAACCACATGTTCTCCAGTCCCAATTCATCCAATTGAGGAAGAAAAAATTCGGTAATCATGGCTCTGTAGCGCGCGCCGTCCACAGTCGTCGTTTGACCCGCGGCATTCTCAAAGAAAAATGGCCCGATGACTCCTCCAGCGTACACAGCACATCACGCAGTAACTTTGAGCGGATGTAATGACTCTTCGTGGGTGATATACGGATTTTCGGTGCCCCAGAAATGATTAATTTGTTTATTCACGTAACCGCTAAGATGGAGTGAGCCTCATCGCTTATGAAAATCGTCCTCCTCTTCGTTGAGATTCAGGATGGCTTGAGCGTAGATTAGACGCGTTTGGCGGTCAACAGCTAACAGCTGATACACTGTCTTCACTTTGTAAGGGAACATTTTCAAATCTTTCACCAAAATTCTGCGTAGGGACCGCCGGCTAATGCCCAATTGCGTCGCACGTCGTCTGGTCGATGTTCCGGGCTCCTATTCGACATCTTGGACAACAACAGCGATATTCTCAGCAGAACGGCTGCTCCGGGTCTGGCCAGCCTTGGGAACATCTCGAGTTGTCCCAGTCTCTTCAAGGCGAGTGCCCAAACGCCGCAGTGTTTGTACAGTTGGTGTCGGACGGCCAGGAAATCTGCGGCGAAATTCACGCTGCGCCACAACCGACGAATTGTTGCGCAAAAAAATGGAAACAATTATTCCCGTTCTAGCGGACTAAACCGATTCATGGCTTCACAAATGTCAAAACCGTATTGACATTTGGTGCCATTTGAAAAAGTTATACCGTTTTACAATAGGGTGATTACTTTTGCACCACCCTGTACTTTATGGGGTCTAACACTCCTCCTTTTGACTGTTACATATATTTACACAAATGTAATATAGCCTATGGGTACAGGCGATATACATATCCATAAAAACTAGTTTAGAAAATCGAAAATTGTGGCTGCCCATTATATATAATTACTATTTTCATATGCTTTTTTTTCTACTCAACACAAAAATCATATATAAAAAATTTTTCTTGGAAGTGTTTTCGTGCTTTCGTTTCAACGTTTTTTCCTGTTTTTCAAGTTGTTCTGAAGTTTTTGAGTGTATCTCGAGATCTAATTGACTGACTTCGCCGAACAAGAATTCAAATTGAAGATAAATGAGCAAACGTCTATTCATCCAGTTTTTTGACAAGTTCTAACAAAAGTACGCAAATTCATCTCGCGAAAACGATTCCATAAAAAATATTTAAATGATATTTGCGCGTCTAGTGGATCAAAATGCATGGGAAAATCACAGATATGAATAGGATAAAAAAAATTAAATACAAATTGATATATGTTTCACAATATTCTGGAGGACTAATGCGCTTGAAACCTCTATGAACGTGGCTGCTCCCAAGAATTCTCGGAACAATTTTTGTACTAACTTCTCACTGTTAGACTTTTCACACAGCAAAATACCTTTTTATCCCGAAAATTTGATGTGAAAATTTTCGTGGAATTTCGAGGAACTTAAATCTGTCCGAATTTGTACACGGAAAACTCTTGCTAGGAATTCCAGCAATTCAAGCTTAGCAATTATCTTTATAGTCTACGTTTGTAACTATTAACTTTCATCAAAAAATTTAAGGCTATGTTAGTGTGAAGGCTTTTATAGTGAGAAATTAGTTCATGTACGTGCAAATAGAATTTTCCGGTACAATATGCTTGAGTATTTCCGAACGCTGTTTAGCTTGGATGTATTTTATATACTATTGGCTTAAAAAATAATCACAATTGTATGGAATGCGATACAATCAAGGATATTTTAATATCAAAGGCATGTTATTTTGTTGTTTGTATTTGTATTTACCAATGAATAAAGTTGGTATGCTTATCTGTCTTGGTCATGCATCGATATATTCAGCAAAACAGCTGTTTTTCGGCTACCTTCACAATACTCATCACAAAACTGCTTGAATTATAAAAACCATTTGTAAATTGATTTATTTACGTATGATGCTTTATCGTTAATTATCTTTTAGCATATTTTCAAGCACTTTCGTCTATTTAGGCCACATAACAAAACATATGTTTAAAGCACAAACAGTTTTTTTTTTTTAAACTCCAATCATTGTTTCCCACAAGAGGTTAAAACTCAGCAAATATGTTAACGAAGTGTCAGTTGATTGTCTCAGTTGATTAAACTTTGTAAACTGATTCTACTTTACGAAATTGAGGGAAGGCAATGATTTAACAGATTTTGAAAGCATCAGAAGCGATTATCAGCTGATTGTTATTGTTAAATTTGTAAACAATGCGTTACATAGCAATACCACAATATTTAGTGTTACCAGATATGAACAAAAACGGTAAGATTACCTGGAATGCATCATCTAATTGATTAAGAAAAGAATCGATACTTTTGAATCAGACCTCATATATATGTTGATACAAATACCACCAAACACCAATCAACATCGTCACCAATAATTTCTACACACATAACACACATATTGCACGTACACATACACATCTACGATTATTATTTATTAACTTTTCTTTAGAGCTGCTTTTGCTTTTGCCCAACTTATGAGTAGAGTATGTATTTGCCATCATAATTTCATTGTGGTGTGATGCGGTGCGGTGCGGTGTAGTGCGGTGGGGTACTGTGCATTTGTGTCGCTTTTGCGCAGAGCTTCAACGCTGATAATCAACTCGAACGTACGAACAAATGACAAACGATTGAACGAACGGATGAACGAACGAACCGAACTGTGTATCTGACTCTATACACGAAGTTTTGCGCTACAATTCAGTTACGTTTTGACGCTTTACCGTAACGCAGCGGCCTGCTATCCAATAATTCCGAAAAAAAAATTAAACTAAGAGATCGAACCTTCTTCGAACTTATCTGAACGAGCTACAGATACATAAGCTACAGTTAGGCAGGCAGCAAAAATATTTTCTAAGGTGCGCTAAATAGTTCAAGTGATAATTCACGCATTCCGCGAAAATTAATTTCAATTAAAAACATTTCTACAAAAATAATAGTAATAACAAATAAATAAATAAATAAATAAATTTTGAACAAACGTGTCTGCGCATCAAAATATCTAAATCGTTCGTGACATTATAGTTTTTTCTTCTTTCGTTTTTTTGGGCTCCCAACTTGTTTGCACCAGGCGGCGTGCGTGAGACCACCTAATACCGTTATAGTCCATGAGTGTAACAAATTGAGTCGGTAGAAAAAATAAATAAAATAAACTTAAAATCCCCAATGCGAAACAGTTAATGCGCAATTTCTTGGTTAACAATAAAGAATATCACGCTGTTCTCTTTTCAATTACAGGCGCTGTGCGAAATCAAAAAAACAACAACAACAACAAAATACTAAATAATAAAGAAAAAAAAAAACAACTATATCACTGAACTTGAAATTCAAACGAACGCAACTCGTACTTGAGATACAAACCTAAGCTCACTTGGTAAGTGGTTGCAGCTGCTATTTGTAAATATTATTTAATAAACTTTTGAGCAAACAATTGGCAATTGCATTTTGTGTGCATGTGATAAGCGCGTTGGTCATATTTTATGTATACAAACAAACTAACTAAAGGAACTCTGAACTTATCGCTTGTATTTTGATGAAATTGATTTTAAGCGGTTATTTTATTTAGGGAAGCGTTGAAAAACGTTTTCGAGTGCAATTAGTTGCATAGTTTTTATAGCCTAGCTATTTATGTTAGTCTTGAGCAGTAAACATAGAAAATTATTATCAAACGACAGCAGCGTAATAAATTAGTGTAAGAATATGTAAAAACTATTTGTGAATTATAAATGCTATTATGTTTTAAGTGAAAGTTTGCATTTGAAACAAACAAATATACGAAGTGAAGCTAAATAAAAGTATTTAAGAAGAAGAAATTGTTGAAAGAACTGCAAACAAAAATATAAAAACAAGAAAAATCATTTCGGTAGAACCGAAGCTGTAATGCCAATCACATGAAGCTTCAAATTGTGTACTCAGCAGCTGTAAAGAAAGAAAAAAAAAGTAAAATTATAGTTTAAAAAATTAAAAAAAAACACGCTTTAATAGTAATGTGAACTAAAAAAATAATTTTGAATAAGTTTAAAATGAGAATTAAGTGATTGACAGAAAATTAACTTTAACATAAAAAAGCGTGGGGTGCTCTGTAATATATTATTATAATAAGTTTATATTTACAAAAGACTACCAATGAAATAAATTTAACAATTAATATCAAGCACCCCACGCTTTTTTTTATGTTAAAGTTATTTTTCTGTCAATCACTTAATTCTCATTTTAAACTTATTCAAAATTATTTTTTACTTTTTAGTTCACATTACTATTAAAGCGTGTTTTTTTAGTTTTTTTTAAACTATAATTTTCTTAAAAATAACATACGCTGTTCTCATCAACATATGTATTAAGTTCTTGACTCGTTTTGTGGGTAGCACAATGAAACAAAACGAACGAAACGGAATAGAACGTGACCTACAAACAAATCAAATACCCTGATGATCCTGGTCAGGATATTAGGTCAAAATTGTGAAATTATTGTATTGTCATCGGTGCTTAATACACGTGCAAAATTTCAATTATTTTTTTATTTTTTTTTATTATTATTAATTTACAATCTATCAATAAGGCAATAAGTAAGTTAGTTGAAAGTTTATAATATAAAAGAAATAGCTGTACTCCAGTGAGTACAGCTATTATATTCAAAATTCTGCAATTATAGCTGTATCATCAGCATAAGTGGCTACTTGAACATCACTGACAACAGGAAGATCGGCAGTGAATATTGTGTAAAGGACAGGTCCCAGAACACTGCCCTGTGGAACACAAGCATGGATACTATATAGTTTCGATGTTTTTCCTTCCATTTGAACATAAAAGTGTCCATTGCTTAGATACGACTTCAATAAAAGGAAAAATGGAGCAGGAAGCAGTTTTTTCATTTTATATAACATGCCTGGATGCCACTCTCGGTCAAATGCTTGTTGTATATCAAGAAATACTGCCGCAGAATACAGTTTCTTCTCGAATCCACTTGTAATTATATCCACTATACGATGACATTGCTCTGGAGTCCCATGACCTCTCCTAAACCCAAACTGATGTTCCGGTATTATATTGTATTCATCCAAAATTGGTAAAAATCTGCTCATAAGTATTCTTTCGAATACTTTGGAGAATGTCACCAGCAAGCTAATAGGACGGTAGGACGAGAGAATATTTTCAGGCTTGTTTGGTTTTGGAATCATTATCACCTCCGCACATTTTCATTGTGTAGAAAAGTGATCCAGCCTCAAAATCGCATTGTAAATTAGTGCTAAAAATTGAATACACTTTTGAGAGAGCATTTTCGTAACTCTTCCGTCTATTTTATCATAGCCTGGTGACCTTTTTGGATTCAGTTTTGCGAATTCTTCTATGATTTCAGACACAGTAATTCTAAGTGGGAATGCTGCTGTATTGTACCTAGTTTTATCTGCTGGACATCTACTGGTTTGCCAATTTTTCCGGAGCTTTCGCTTATTATTTATAAGGTTCCTAAGCTCAGCTGATATAAAAACAGTATTCGCTATAGAACTTTTGGCTGGTGCAGTACACAACAGACTTGCTTCATGTATAATGTTTGTAAATGATTCCACAGCCGTATCCACTTCTAAACCAGTTTTGAGAGATATATTAGTATTTAGTTTCGCATATATCGAATCTTGAAATGCTAAAATATCTGTCCTAGATGTGACAATTTTATATTTATTTGATAGTGCTGGAAGAGCATTATTTGATATTGCTGGATTGGCGAATGGTCTGAACTTAGGTCATAGTTGTCCGAAATTTCCAGATGATGCCGTGGTATTCCAAAATAAACTGCAAAATCCAAAAGATTCGGTATTTTGCGGGGGTCTAATGGCCAATACGTTGGTTTTTCCGTAGACAGTGTTGAAAAATTATTGGTATTTATATAGCTCCTTTCCTTTGGGATTTGCTAACCTTGATCCCCACCAAGGGTGTATGGCATTAACAATTATTTAAAGCTAATAAAATCGTGTTAAAAAAAACTTTTTGTTAAATCTTAGAACCTAACTGTGAATGGTGGCTACTCCAATAACCGGGCGGAATATGCCATTTAAAATATAAAGTTCATAGTCCATGATGCTGCTGTCCATAAGAAACTCCATATGCAGTTTCAAGTAGCCATTGACTAAACATTTTTATATTTTTAATACAAAAGTGTGCGGTGGGTTTATGTGAAGAGGCTATCTCTCAAAGTGGATGGTCACGCCTATTAGTATATATGTGATATCAGTTTTAGTACAAAACCATTCAAATCGGCGGGGGTTTGCATGGATCAACCCTTAAAAACGGCGGGGCACGCCTATTGATATACGAGTGTATGTGAAGCATCTGTTCTTAAGAGAACTCCTTATCAAATCTCAAGTTAATATCAACTGTAATAAATAAGTTTTTCCTACAAAAACCCAAAAGTGTAAGGTGAGTTTGTGTAGCGGCTACCTTTAAAAGTGAGCGTGGCACGTTGTTATATTCTATCTGCTTAGGACCAACATAAGCTTGTATACCGGTATTCAGCCAAATATTTCAAAATTGTATACAATAAAAATGCCCAGCAACACAGAGACCGACAGACAAACTGAAGGATAGACGGACAGACAGACATACAGACAGACGGACATATCTAGATCGACTCGTCTCGTCCATCTGATCAAGAATATATATATATATATATTTTATGGGATTTTCTTTAATGTGTTACAAACTTTCTGACAAGCTGATAAAACTATATGTGAATTGTAGCATCTTTCAGGTGGAGATGCTAGCCATTCAAGAAGCTATGCATCTCCTACAGTCATACTCAAATACTCCAGAACATGTGTTTATCTTCTCGGACAGTCAGGCTGCCCTGAAAGCGCTGAACTCTTTCAGCTCCAACAGAGATTGCAGAGCACTTTCTTATACATCTCATTTGGGTGCCTGGTCACAAACACATAGAGGGAAATGATGAAGCGGCTAAATTAGCAAGAGAGGGTACCACTGCTGATATCCTTCCGGGGAAGGCCACAGTAGGTATACCCATGGCTACATGTAAACTACAGATCTCAACAGAGGTGATCGGTATAGCAACCAATAGATGGTGCAACTTTGGCACGTGTATAATCTCTAGACTCACCTGGCCAAAATATAATCTTAAAAGAACAATAACACTACTTCAGTACAAGAGAGATAAGTTAGCTGTTATTGTGGGAGCCCTCACAGGTCACTGTACAATAGGGAGACGTGCCACAAGGCTAGGTTTATACTTCTGGGACTTCTGCAGAAGCTGCGGAAACGCCGAAGAGGAGTAGACGGTCGAGCACCTGCTATATCATTGTCCGGCCCACAGTAGGAAGAGACTGACGTTATTAGGGCGCCCCTTCCTGGACAACTTAATTGAGATCTAAGAAAAAGAGATTAAACACATTTCGACGTTCTTGACACTGACAAAGTGGTTTCCTGGGTAGCTGCGGATGAAATAGGAACAAATATGGTATCACAAGGGGCCTATGCTGGCCAAAGTGACAATGTGGGGTTTAACCATATTGGCCATCCTTACCTAACCTAACCTAAAGCAAAAGATACTGATGTGATATTAAATGTTATTCTATATTTTTTGACTGCATAAATAAAAGCTTGTATCACTTATAGAAACGTTTAACATATCCAAATTTTTAATTATGTACTTGTAAATTCGTTTTGGACTTAAAAGTATTGGATGTTACCAGCAGCCAATTATATAATTTTGTTTAAAGTATGTCTCATCGGAAAAATTTTGTACTGCAAGTGGTGTTATAAAAGTTCGAGCAGGTCTAATGTATTCTACGTAGATACAATTATTAAACTGTTAACTTCACATCTGTACTTTACCCCATGGTGAATTTATACTAAAGGTGACATATGCCCCGCAGCTGTGCTCATTTTCATTTCTTATTTGTCTTTTGTCTTACTCATTTTTATTTGTTGCGGATTGGGCATTTCCATTTTTGTATCATGCTCAAAGCATTTAAGAAAGTCACCACGGCAGAACACATCAACTTATAGATAAATTCACCTTGCTTTACACTATCACTAAAATTTATTGAACTTTATTGGGTACAGCGCTATGGACATAAATTCTGATGCAAATTATATCAGTGGACTTGATTTTCATGAAATTTTCTTTTATATGTTTGTATTTTGTGTTTCTCTCTTACGAAATATTCAACTGCAGTTCAATTAAGGTTATTGGGATAATAATCCGAACGTACAGCTCTCAACATTTTCTGGAACTTTGCGGCATTTTAGTGTAGCAGAATTATCCTTTTCGTTCTATTTATTACGTAAAAACTCGAATAGTTTCTGAAGTTTCAACTACACAAAATTTTATATATTCAACTAAATGCAACAAAAACATTGAAATATTTCCTTCTGGCGAAAATGGAACGAGGTTTCACATAGGTTTTTGGTCATTTAGTATTTTGGTGTGGTTATCTTTCATGCTGTATGTCGCACGTAACCAAAAGATTTACAGTATTTCTCTTCCTCAATTAATATAAAAGCAAATTTGAAAATCTGTTTTCAAAAAGTTAAATTTTGATATACTATTTCGAGCATTCAGAGTCTTATCTTTTGTGAGTAGCATTCTCTAACACAGCTTCAATCGTTATTGGTTTTTTCTTATAAAAACTTTATAGTAAACTTTATAGCACTTTCAACTGCATAGTACTTAAAAAATTTCTTTCTTCAATCGGTTTAAGTTTCCTGTCACTTTTAGTAGAAATTTGTGTGGTTTTTAAGTAAATTTCTAAGGTAACATGTCCGTCCGTGGCTTTAGTTTCGATTCCATTGCTCCAATTAATATCAAACTGATTGGCGATTATAGTTCAAATTGTATTTCAAAACACTTTAAAGTAAGTTTCTAAGTAGAAATTTGTTAACAAGGCTAGAAGTCGCTGAGTTTTGCTTACTATTTCTAGTATTCTGTTGGAAATTACATATTTTCTCATCAACGAAGCTATTAATCGACTATGTGTGAATACCCTAAAACATATACAAATGGTTAACTCGTGAAGTTTTACTGTAATGTCGGTTAGGTTAGGCTTAATTAGATTAGGTTCAATTGTGGTTTATCGAACCAAATCTAGAATGACGCCAATTCATAAAACTAGTAAGATGTAACCAAGAAGTATATTAAAACTGTTGTTGTTGCTTATGAATAACTATTTCAACTGTTAAAATTAGCTACAAATAATTGTTACATATGTATAGAACTTTAAATTGAAATAAAACTCATGCAATCGAATGGAATGTGTCAATTTTCTTTTGTTCGGTAGATTACTTTATGGCATTGGAATAATGGAAAATGGTTTCAGGCAAAACGAGGTTCGCCATTTTTTTATTTAATTGAGTCGGTATCTCACGAATAGTGAGCTCGATATTGGCTTGTACGCAAATACCAACGATTTAAAATATCTTCACAGAAAGTAATACAGCGATGTCAAATCATATGATCTTGTGGGCCAGGCAATGTGTCCGTTTTTGGAGATTATGTTTTCATCAAACTTTTCTCTCAATAAGTCGATGGTTGCCCTAGAACTATGGCATGTGGTGTCATCCTGTTGAAATCAAACGCATTTCAGACCATTCTGATGTACTTTTGGTAACAAAAATTCGTTAACAACATTGATGTTGGGTTCAATTGAAGCTGATTGATTGAAGTATGGCCATTGATGCCACCAGATCAAACCGTACTTTTTGGGGTGTGTTGACAGCTGATGGATAAATATTGAATTTTTTTCGCAGCAAATGCGACAATTTCGCCGGCTAAACACTCATTCTGCATTTTGTTTTTGGTAAAACTTGCAGTTATTATATTTAATGGAAACATTCACAATTTTTATGGGTTGTAATTATTTATACCGCCATTTTCTTCTGAATAGCTCAACATTGGCCGATAAAGTGTTCGCTTGGTTGCTTTTGTACGATTTATTTAATCTATTCTTTAACTGTTTGCTACTCTTCTTGTACAATAACTAGAACTTTCCAAAGTTTCTTCGGAATTAAGCATAAATTGATGATACAAAATTTTAAAGCTAATCTTCTTTTCATCGCTGACACATTAATCAAACAAATGCAGCTAAGTCTCACCATATGACTCAACTAATACTAGTTTGTTAAAATGTAAAATTTTTAGGTAAATCACCTTTCAAAATGTATAAATTATGAAATCAGTTATCATTTCGAAAATGAATAAAATAGTTAGTAAAAATAGAAATAGAACTAGGTGTTGCAATTGTCTTGCAGTATCTAAAAAGCTCATCACAGCTAGCTACTGTTGCTACTGTCGGCATTTGCTCCAGATACGGAGATACACAGATACTCAATCGTCTTGGGGTGCGCTCACACGACACGAAATATTTATGAACAACAAAATGTAAACTATTTATGCATTAAAAATAAAACTTAATTACTTTAATTGCGACAAGAAAAGAGCGTTTGCTCTAAAAAATGAAGAAACAAAAAAAAAAAAAAGTAAAAGTGTTTTGTAATTATGAAGAAGATAGAGCCAAGACGTATGCATGTATCTAACAGTTGCAGATGCAGATGCAGATACAGATACAGATACAGATACAGATACAGATACAGATACAAAGCATTGCTGCAGATATATTTTCACTGCGGTTTTGATCGATTCACATAGACAATGGAAGTCAGTTTAGCAGTTCGAATTGCTTAACTAGACAGTTTGAGGCAGCAGAAGACCCTATTTGAATAAATAAATAAATAAATAATAAAACATAAGTATACATGGCACATTTGGCATTGCCATTGACAACTGTTGCTGCTGGTGCTGGTGTTGGTGCTGCCTTTCATCGATTATGCCTTTCCGTTTTAGCCAAATCAAAGCTATTCATATCTAATCTGCAAACTATTGTGGTTTTTTGTTTTTTGTTTTTTTTTTTTTTTGCTTGAAAGCCAAGTCGTGAGTACTTTGAACCCAGTGCTTCTTTTGTTTTTAGTTTTGCCTTTCTTTTTCTTAAGCGGGATTTCACTTTCTTTAGCTAAAAGCTTTATAAAATCAAACTAACCAATTTCTATGGTACACAGGCCCGTCGAGAAGGGGGGGGGGGCGTTCTAAAAAGACCAAATTACGCCGGACACGTTATTAATGGAATATTATTTTACACGCGTGCAAAGCAGTCGTTACGCCATATAAAAATGGGCAACCGTAATTTATTAGTCACGTGCCCAGATTTTCGCTCGACAGTGCTGATGTGCCCTACTATATATTGTATTTCATATATTTTGTCAAGGCTTTTGACGTAAACCATGTGATTAGCTAATATTAAAGTTTTTATGCTGCATTTTTCCAAAGAATTCTTATCGATTCTTTTTGCTAAATAAAAATTTCTTCATGCAGAGTAATTCTGTTTATGGCGCTGTCGATTAGATTATCACCATTTTTTATTTGTTCCAAAGAAAACATATCATTTTTGAATGTGATATATGATTTGCGTACATACATACTATGTATGTAGTACTTGAAGTTGTATATCAATGGAATAATCGGGTCAAGTTTAGTTCTTTTAAAAATGTATTGCTTAATTTACAAAAGTGCTTGCATTATAAGACTGTTTAAAGAAAATTTAATTCAATCTTGAAGTTCTTTGAGAATACCCATGCACAAATTCTGCAATACATTTTGGAGACTTCTCATAGTGGCCGAAAATCAAAGAAAGCTTGAAAAAAATTCAAACTTCATGAATCATAGCTGATTACATATTTGCTATCAAAACTTCCTAAAACAATAAACAAATTATTTAATCGAAGCTAATTTTAGTATGCAGCGGTATTTGGGGTCACTAATCTGTTTTGAAAATTTCTGCAAAAGAAATGACGGACCCAAAATGGGCGACAAATTTTGGAAAAGTCATTACATTTTTTTTTTTTTTTGATTTTTTATTGAAATTGTTGACTACGATACAGATTTCAAATTTTCAAAATTCAAACTGGCGTTTCCAATATGGCGTACAAATTGTGGGTAAAGTCATTATTCTTTTTGAAACTTGGTACTTCTGAGTTTTTGAGATCGCTGAGTTCAATACAGAATTAAGATTTTTAAAATTCAATATGGTCGAGTTGCATTTAATTTATTTTTTTAAGCACTTTTACCACTCAGAAGTGGGTATCTCCAAAACGTGCAGTTTAAAGGTTTCAACAGGTTCTACAGACATCGAAAAACGTTAATTCCACAATTTATTATTGATGTGCGGGAACAAAAAGAGTCATCGCATGCCAAGTCAGCGCTATAAGGCAGATAACTCAACAATTGAATGTCTTGAGTGCTCAAAAACCGTCTTTTGTAAACATATTTGTGAGTGCTAGCATTGTTGTGGTGGAGAATGACCACGTGACTTTTGGCTTTTCCAATTCTCTGAAAACTTCTGGCAAATAAGCAGGCGACCACTTGTTACGAAGTACTTCGTAATTTGGAACAGTCCATTGCTGTTTTGTTTCGGGCTCATCTGTATATACCCACGATTCGTCATCTGTTACGATATCATAGACGTGTTTTAAAGTATTTCCTCAACATTTATTAACACAAATCGATACGAGCCTTTACGGTAGTATCCAATGCAAAGAAATCTTATAGACAGCCAAATCTTCTTGAAATATCGATGTATGCTGGCTTCTTTAATGTTCAAGTATATCATAATCTCACGGTATGTCACATAATGGTCTTGTCTTAGCAGTTCACGCACAGCATCGATGTTTTGTGGGTATTTTCTGGACACTTTCTCTAGATTTGTCTTTAAGCGAATGATGACCACGGTAGAAATCAGCACACCAGTCATAAAAAGTAACTTTTGATTTAGCTTTAACGTCAAAACCCAAAGTAGGTTGATTGTTGCACACTTGTTCCACGTCCACTCTTAATCCACGTCGAAAGTCGAAATTTATCACGAGTTAATACCATTTTTTTTTTTTGAACTTTTCAAGTCTTTAAGCCTTTTTACAATGTTGTCATCGTGTGAATAGGCTAAACATTCCCAATAGGTTTACTGTAAACAACACAAATAGTGCTTGTACATCAAAACATTCTGAGTACTTTTATGCTAAAAATGTCCAATGAAAACGTCAGCTGGCATCTAACAGCACTTAGGGTTGCCAAGGCACACACTTAGTGCAAAGTTTCGTCAAATTTAATACTTGTAAATATAAAGGGCCAAATACACCTTCACACATTTGATCAAATGCGTAATGTGATGGAAAATCAACAGGTGTATTTGGTGATTTGACTGCTTGATCAAATGTGTGAAGAAAATTAAAAAGTTTTGATTTTCGTCACATCGCTTCTTCTTCCTCGATGTTAATTTTATTTTTTCGTTTTGAACAGACGTATGTGATTTGAGCGGGAAATTTCAAACGCAGATTTGACGAAATGGATTTGAAATTTGTGTGTTGGGTACGCATCACATTACAAGCATCAGTGTTCTTTAATCAATGTCGGCATTTGTTCGCCATAAAACTCTTTAATTTAATTGAAATCTAACGCAATACATATCAAAGTAAATATTTTTATTACTGTGCCAAGCCTCAATCTTTACCTTTAATATATTGTATCAATATTTTACCAACTAAAGCTTGAATTAGTTTAGTTTTTGTTAAATAATTGCCAGTCAAGTTTTAAGTAAACATTTCCTACAAGTAAACATTTCCTATAAATCTGACGCATTTACTCAAAACAAAGCGTAGCACTCAAATAACCTATTTTGCATACAATGAATTCTGGACATTTCAAATCATAAGTAGTAAATAAAATTACTCTAGTATATAAAAAATATTATTAGTTTATTTAAACAAAATATTTCAAGGTCACTTTGTACCTTTCCAAAGCGTTTACTTTAGCATTAAAATGCTGCTGTTTTCAGACAAAGTAAATACATACTTCTTATATGACGATACTTGAGACTTGAGTCATTTCAGTGAAAATAAAACTATATTTTCAATACAATTTTTGTATGCTATTTTTTTGTTGATTGTAAAAATAAGCGTTAAAAATGCTGTTTATAAATAGAATTATTTGTGGCATAATTAACACTTAATGTTGAAAAAAAGGAAGCCTCTCTACATTTAAATACACTGTAAACTATACACAAATGAGATTTCGCATCGTAGTAATTGTTATTGTAGTAATTGATTTATATAGGTCAGAGATCGTATATGCTAAATTGATATCTTTATACTATGTATATTTCTACAATACTTAATTGGCATGTAAGCATTTCAGGGTCGTCTGCAGTCTGTAATTTATAAACTGTTAACGATTTAACTTTGTCCGATTAGAGTTTGTAGTATATTTATTACTACGAAAGTTTACAGCCCTCATTCAAACAATACAAAGCAATGGAACGTGTGTACACCTTATCGAAGAACAAGTATATGTATATATATATATATACTATATACTATATATAGGTATATGTATATCTCTCAACGTGCTGTGAATAATTAAGTCACTATGTCAATTTATTTGCGACGTTGAACTCATGACTTAAGTCGGTCTATGACGGCGCACCATTGCTGATTCATAGGCTCAAGTTTTATACCTGACTATTTGAAGTGTCTATACCATTTATAATATGTTTTTACACACTTGTTTAGTCGACAATAAAATTTTCATGACAAGCCTTTTCAAAACGATTTCCATGCATTTAGGGCGAAAACCTATCAACGCTAAACTTTCTATAAATAATTACTATAAATTTATGCAAATTTTTTGTGGAATTTTTGGCTAAATAACAATTTTCTTTAAATTCGATTTAAATTTAAGCGCTCTTAATGAGCTCGATTGTTTTCATTAGCGCTTTAAATTATAAATTTTTTAAGATTTGAGTGAGTCTATTGGCTAATAAGTTAATTAGCAAATGAAAATTTAATTTAACTTGTGTGTACTGCAAAGATTTTGGAAACTTTAACTAAATTTTAGTATGGTAACGCTATGCAACATAAGCTTCTTTGTTAGTGTGACCGTTTTGTTTTCTTCTTCTTTTTTTAAGCATGTTTTCAAGTAGTTCTGTAGTGACTCAATCGGCTGATAACTAAATTAGCAGCTGGAAATTTTAAAAACGTTCTCGAATCGTTCTGAACTAAAACAAAGCAACTGAACAAAACTAAAAGTTATACTGTATGAATAATAATTTCAGACTCATTGAAATCTGTTGTTTGTGTAACTAAAATTTAAATGTTGCGCAAAATAACCTTTAGAAAAATAATTGAATATCATGTTTATTGTCAACAGAAGCCAGACATAGAGGTATTACGCATATCGATAGCGGTGACCAGTTCATAAATTTTAAGAATGAGTGTAGTCGAACTTGTTTTAAAATATTAATTGAATTGAATACTCGTATTTTATGAAAATGTGTGGAGAGAAAAATAAGCTATGAAAATAGTTTAGGCTTTAGAAATAGTATGTGAGTCATGAGGTACCTATCAATGCTAGTAGTTTTTGATAAGCGAACTTTAAGAACTATTTGTACTAACAATTAAACAAATGGCATCGAATTGTTTACTAACAGGCACATCAATTTAACGATTGTTAAATGTGCTAGTTAGCTATTTTCAGTTTCTCAAATGACTTTTAAACCATTGGACTGTTAAGTGTGTGAATGGCAAAAAATAAATTAAAGTGCGACAACACACTGTGCATAACAAGCTGATCGAAGTTAAAATGTCGCAAAAACAAAATGAAAGGCCATATAGTTTTTAATTTTTGGTGTTGGTATTAATTTTAAAGGAATTTTTTTCGATTTTTGTGCGTTTATTTATAAAAAAAAAATTCTACAATGTATATTATTCAAAGCAATGTCCATCGTTAGCTACAACATTTTCCCATCTTTTGGCAGCATAAGGATTCCGCGTTGGAAGAACGGCTCGTCTTTTGAGGCAATCCACAAATCGACGCATTTTGTGGTATCCTCGTAAGAAGTAAAGCGCTGCTCAGCCAGGGCATGGGTCATCGATCTGAGCAAGTGGTAGTCAGAAGGGGCTATGTCTGGGCTATAAGGCGGGTGAGGTAGCACATCCCAATTCAACGCCTCCAACGTTTCCTTGACGGATCTTGCAACAAGTGGCCGAGCGTTGTCATGTTGAAAAACCACCTACCTTGTCATGTCTTTTGGCATATTCCGGCCGTTTTTGCTTCAATGCTCAGCTCAATTGCATCAATTGTTGTTGGTAACGTTCATCAGTGATGGTTTGGTTAGGTTGCAGCAGCTCGTAGTACACAACACCCTTCTGATCCCACCAAACATAGAGCATGAACTTGACCACATGAATATTCGGCTTGGCCGTCGATGTTGATGCATGGCCGGTTGGTCCCCATGATTTTTTTTGCTTTGGGTTGTCGTAATGGATCCACTTTTCATCGCCAGTAACAATACGATGCAAAAATCTCTTCCGATTATGGCGTTGAAGTAGCAATTCGCACGTGAAAAATCTCCTTTCGACGTCTCTTGGCTACAATTTGTACGGCACCCAATTTCCTTGCTTTTGAATCTTTCCCATGGCTTTTAGGCGTTGCCAACTATTGACAAGTCAATTCCCAATGATTCTGACAATTCCTGAAGGGTTTGACACGGATTATCGTCGAGTAATGCTTCCAATCTTCAAACTTTTTGGGCTGGCCCGGACGTTCTTTGTTCTCCGTATCAAAATCATAACTCCGTAAGCCGTAAGATGGGCTTCAAATGTTTTTTTTCTAAAAATGAAAGCACAAAAACAAACCTGGAACAAAAGTCGACATGTTGACAGAGCAAAAAAAAAAATATTTTTTTTACACTTCCATGGAATCACACATACTGAAAATTGAAGCTCATGAAGTAGGCTTTCACATGAATATACTACTCACAGGTTTATCCGATGCAACTTAGTGCTAGTTACGCCATCTCTTATGAATCCTTTAAAATTAATTCCAACACTAAATGATAGCAAATGTACAATTACCTGTTTGTCTTTAACGTTTGTTAAATCAGAACTCTGGTTGCTACGTAATGCTTGTTAGGCGCTAATAAAATATTGAGAACATACAAATTTTTTAACCGGCTGAAAAAAAGGCTGGCAAATTTTTAGAAAGGCTTTGAGAAATCCGCCCAAATGTTCACGCAAGTAAACTAGTCACTTTGAAAATTTCTGCCCATGGTTAAAACATCCTTCGCTTTATACAATATAACTAAGTTTTATTTCTTTCTTGTATAGCTACGCGAGCCCCACAGAGGCGTGACCAACTTTACAGACGGGCATCTAATTCTTTTATGTATAAACCCAGTACTCACATCGATTGCTATAACAATTTCATCCGCTTATGAATTCTAAATTGTGATCAATAACAAGTAACATTGATCTGCCTTGCTCACACTCATGGAGTTAATCAAAGTAATTTTTATTATGATTATTTTTCCATTATAAAGTTTGGACCTTGAACTTATGTGTGAAACACTATATCATGTAAATGTCAGCCTATCTATTGAAATAGTAGATCATTTTGATTATAATTTTTTACTACATTTTGCACATTTCGGGTCGTATTTCAGTAATTACTTGACGAATGTTGGTTTCTGAATGCTCTAAAGTTTGAAGTTTGTGCACATTAACACAAAAAAAAAAAAAAAAAATCAAATAGTATCAAATTACATGATTTCGGCGTTCAATTGACGCCGTCTTGGAAACTTCTCGCGCAATAAAGCCAAAATCAGTTGTTTTGTATGACTTTTGGATCAGTAGTAGATCAAATTATACGTATACGACCACAGCGATCCGCATTGACGGTAACTGTGCTTCGAACTTCGTTTTAGAAAACATACGACTCGATGATACCTCCAGACCAGAATGTGTGTTTCGGCCTCTCTTCATGTATTTGAGGATTTTCTGAGCTCCAAATGCGATAATAAATTACTTTTAGATTGACAGATATGTATGTTTGACAGATTACGGATGACAGCCGTACGGTTTTTAAACCACTTTCTGGTTGACCTTATACTCGTATAACAACCGCCCTTCTCTTTCCTTGACAAATGTGTCTTTATTGATGCACTGCTGTTGCGATAATTCTAGACGAAAAGTTAAACAAATCATCGAACAATAATTTTTACACTTTAAGAGAAGAAATTTTTGTAAGAGACGAAATTTTCAATACAGAACATGAGTAATTGTGTATCGCATATTGTTGTAATTTTCGCGATGCTTTTGATACTCTTATATCTGCGTCTGGAGACAGCAAACTATGGTTACTAAATGTCACCTTATTTGTTTCAAAATTTCCTTCTGCACTGCAGCATTGAAAACATCTTTTTTGTTAGACTTACTAACTACAATTTTTGCTCAATGCTATATGTTTTGCTTCAAATCATCGTTGAACAGCTCGAAAAGTTTTGAATGCCACACTTTGTTGGCTGACAGATAAACCTTGACCATTGATTCTTAACGAGAAGTTCAGTACTTCAACAGTTCCTTCATCTCTGCTGTGTTGTGATGTGTTCATGCTTCGTTGAGTCCTTTTTATTGCGGTTAAATATTGACCAACAATTTTTTTGAAAAAGTTACAGAAATGCATTTGTTGTTAAATAGGGTGTTGCATTGATCGGCACTTAAGTACCTTATCATGAATTTTATGAACCATTTTTTTAAGTGTTGACCCCTTTTGTGCGTTCTGGTCTCTATCACCATAAAAAACAAGTAATTTAAAAACTTTGCAGTTCCAACATCATGACATCAGTCGTTCTTACCAATGTCGACTAGAATAGTTTTATGAACTTTGACTTTATTTTAGTATGGTAACGCTATGCAACGTTAGTATTTCTTTAATCTTTGTTAGTGTGTCCGTTTTTTTTTTTTTTTTTTAGTTTTAAGAATGTAGTGACTCAATTAGTTGACAACTTAATTAACAGCTGGAAATTTAAAAACAGTTTCGCATCGTATGATGTAGAACGAAGCAAATGAGAGAAACAATTACATGAATAATAAAATCAGACTTATTGAAATCTGTTGTTTGTGTAAACAAGCAAGCAGTAAAAATTAAATGGTGCTCGAAATGACTTTTAGAAAAATAATTAAAAATTTATGTTTATTGCCAGCAGAAACCAGACATAAATTACGTATATTGATAGCGGCGACCAGTTAATAAATTAAAAAATTGTGTGTAGTCGAACATGTTTAAATTGAAAATACCTTTGCAATTTTTATATGGAAATTAATAAATAGAAAGAATTACTTCAAAAAGAGATTATGCTCAACAAGAAGTTTGAATTTTCGAATAACTAACTATTTCAATTAAAAGGGACATCAAACTCAACGAAAGTTACAAGCTCGGATTCTTTCAAGAAAATATAATTACTGAAATGTAGCTGCAAATTATTACGTCAGGTTGCTTTTTACACTACCGTGATGCCTTTCCAGCCACTCGTAAACGTTTAAGATAGGGCGGTGTGTCTACCACCCCTTCGCCGAGTTGTCTCAGTGAGTATGCCATCATTTGGTGTTTTTATTCTGGCCTGCTCTATGAGCGACTCGTCTTTGCGGACCTGGAAAGATATTACCGCTTCGCTGTACCTCGTAGATCTTCTGTACTTCTCTGGTAAGTTTATCAATGGGTACCAATTCCTCTAATATGGAAGCAGCTTCGTCCGATATGTTGCGGAATGCACTGCACACTCGAATTGTCCCTAGTCAATTAATGGACTCAAGGTCGCGTCTAAAGTTTCTGACTGATGTATCACGTTTTGTAGGTGCAGTCGACACCATTACTTCGGTGCTCAGGTCTTAAGCGTAATGCGCGACAGGGCTCTCCCAACCTCGGACGCTTGATTATCCGAATCGGTTTTATATAGTACACTTCTATTCGTTGGGTAGTTTCTCATAATGGTCATTAGATAGGCTGGTACACTAAAGTTGGTCAATGCATCAAGTGTACATCGTCAGCTGGCAATGTTTATTAAATTAGTGACATCGACGAGTACTAAAGTGTTCACCATTAAGCATTTCTGAACTTTAAAATTTAACAAAAAGAGTTGTGTGTGTGATACGACGGAAATCTTTATTGCGGATTAAAGTAAATTTAGTACCGAAATGATTTGAAAATGCTATCACTGAAATGTGCTCTGTTGCATAAGTCAGGTTAGATCACACCATTGGTTTGAATGATATTGTTCACCAGTTGGTCAATTGTTGTTGGTTTGTTAACATAAACCAGCGACTTAGGGTAGCCTCTTCTGAAAATAACGCTTGCTGGGCGCATTTCATGGAACAACTCTAATGTAATGTCCGATTTGTGACACATTGCGCCGTCTTGACACGGACCTGTCATCCAAGTCTATGTCATCCAGTTTAGGCCAAAAAACAGTCAGTTAAAACTAGGTAACAAAATTCACACCCAACTGCAAGTTTATCCGCATGCAATGGAGACTCTTGATCCTCTATTGAGCCTCTTCCATCGGGTAATCTTGCCTTTCTGAAGCCGTACTGCTAGTTCGACAAATCACCTGCAACCCTTATCGCTGTCTCAATCCTAGAGTAGTACTTTAGTAGACTTTAGTGTACTACGAACTTTGTCATTATAAAGTTTAATATTACAGTATGGTAACGCTGTGCAACATGAAGATCTTTTCAATCTGTATTAGTGTGGCCATTTTCATTTTTAATTTTTGCTTTCCAGTTAACACTCGTGTTTAAATTTATGGTCCAAAACTCTGTTAATGTCTGGTAATAAACAAAGTATAAAAATTTGGCACGATATTTACAAAATTCTGTTAATACTGATATCGTTCAAGAAAAGCAATATTTTGTTTAAAGATTGACAACAAGCTTTTTAAATCTTTATAAAAGTTGTTATTAAACTAGCTCTAAATAATTTATACTTCTTTTTCAAGAACTTACAAACATTTTCAACTGGCTGTAAGCCAACTAATACAGTCAATTCACCTGTACACACGTATTGTATAATATTTGATAAGGCCATAATCATTCGATTTCAATGGTGATTTTGAAGGTAGTTTGGCAATCAATCGTAATGACATGCACTCGCATGCTCACACAGTCACATGCAGTACACGATCGATCGATCGATCGATCGATCGTTTATACATATGTATATACTACTGGTCAACTATCTCTTAACTTGTATAATCAATCAGACAATTTGCTGACATACTCATGTGCCATGCTGAGGGCAAAAAACACCCGCTCGCGCTCTTTGCTGCTCTCTTGAGTCTAAGCAGATCCCGCCTACATGTCGGCGCTTTAGCTATTTGCCGGTAATTGCAAATTAAGCGCATTTTTACTTTCAATTAGTACTCATTTCTAGACGGGATTTGGCATATATTGAAGGCTTACTAGTATGCTTGTAGCTAATGGCTGTCTATCTGGAATCACGTGTCTCATTCTTTGCAAACACATTTGGTGACATAATTGCTTATATGTACATCATGTGAACCAGTTTGTTTGTGATTTGTATACTCTTCACACGTAGTGTGAATAGTATTATAGTTTTGCAACGGAGGTTGTAATGCTTTGAAGAAAGCATCGTAGATCCCATAAATTGTATATGTATTGTTCGTCTATCTGTCTGTATGAAGTAAAATTAATCGCTCAATTTTTAATATATCGATCTGAAATCGGGTATGGAGACGTGCTATGTGTTTATGCTGAACATACTATATATTGCCATGCTGACTTTTAGGGATAGTTTCCATACAAGCTCAAATCTCACTTTTCGAATTTTGTTTGAAAAACTGTTTCATTATGGTCAATATTAACTTGAAACTTGGTATTGTGACCTTCAATATACGGAAACTTCATATAGCTATTGAGTTAACTACTTTTAAAATAGAATGAAGGCGAGTGAAGCGTATTGAAGCTTCGGTTTAACCGAAGTTAACCTTTTTTTTTTCTTTTTCGGTAGCTTTGCAAAAAATAAAATAAAACTTTATATCTAATTGTATAATACGCATACAATTTAATGCATGTATGTACTTTACTTTTCTTTTCTATTCTATTCTATTGTATTGTATAAGGCATTGATTGCATATAGACCGCATTCTATTGGTTATCTCTATGGACTTTACCGACCCACTTCAAATTTTTTTTTGTTTACAATGAACTGGGTCGGAGTTAAGCCAATGTGTACATAATGTTATTATTAAACAGGTTTGGAGTGGCATTTCACTAGAATTGCTTAGGTAATTAAATAAAGTTTTTGTATTTGTTGAGATTTTTAAAAACGTCTAACAGGCGCCATACTGAAGAGCACAGCGAGTCGTTCAATTGCATGCAATTGAATATATTCATTTACATTTATTAGTTGAGAATAACAGAGAACGACGAGTGCGGTTTAATAACTCAGCTATAAACTTACAAAATACATTTTACACAATTGTTTTTTTTTTTTTATTATATCTGTTTTTAAATGGGAAAGTGTTTCATAGCAAATAAAACTTCAGATTATTTCAAAACTTTGTTAGACAAATTAAAATGATTTAATAAAACTAGGGTTTGTAACCTGTGGTTGAAATTCAACCATTGTTGCGACAATACAAAACAGTTCAGGGCCATTTGATAATGCTGAGAACGTTAAGTATGGCTTGTCTTTTAAAATTGTCCTAACAACACAATGAGACAATGCTCTCAACTGATGCTCGCCAACAAGTTGGCAAGTCCGTCTGTTGTTTATTTCAAATTGAGAGAACTGAGAGAGGGAGAGTGCTCAGGTCTTTGTGATTGGCCGAGGGCGTTACCTGGTTTTTATCTACCTTAAACGCAAAAGTTTAGAAAAAGAAAAATAACATTCGTTCATAATGCTCTTCCCAACCTACCCAATAAAAAAAAATGAAGCGAATATGGCTTACATGGGTTAAAAAGGGCGTAAACGCACTTGCGTATTTATATATAGATATATAGGCTCATTTCTAATTGTAGCTCTTAGTATAAGGTTTTTTTTTAAGTTACCGAACAAGTAGACAATATCTGCAATGCAGTTGGCAAAGCAGTTGCAATACCTCATTATCATTTGCATTATTTGGCATTGTCTACACGTAATTTTCAAAAACGCACAGTAAGCATGTGAATTAGCCAGTGCGCCATTTATGCTCTCCCTCTCCCTCTATCTCTCTATCTCTTCCATTTCGCTCTTTCATTGTTGCTTAGTTAGATTATTATTCTATTTGTGTTTCAAAGAATACAATAAAAATCAAAATAATAATAAATAAAATAATAAATAATAAATAAAAATAGAACTACAAACACAAAAACAGCAAAACAAAAGTTAGCGATTCACAAAAAAAATATTTTATACGACTCGCAAAAAATTCCGAAGAAGGATCGCTAACAATACCTTTTACTGTCACAAACTATTCGTTTTCGTATCTGTTGGCAATAGTTTTAGCCGTTAAACTTGCGTGTAAATCTCTCTGAAACGATATCATTTTGCACAGGTTTTTGTCCGCTGGGTAGTTTTGTTTAATGCCATTACCATGTTGACTTATAAAGCAGCCCTCGCACTTAAATATACAAAGTTATTTATTGCCAGTACATATGTAGATACATTTATATACTTAAATATGCATAAGTAGAGAGATAGCTATATATAAATGTTAGGGAAACGTAGCTCATCAACTTTTAAACATTTGATTTTATATTTCAACGTTTTCTAATACAAAAATAATTATTACAAATAAAATTTGCATGTTGAATAATAAATTTTTTATCTTTTTTTTTTCTATAGATTTGCGAAAAAAATCCCAAAAAGAAAAAAAAAACAACCGTTAACCATAGACGAAAGTAAAAGCTTATCAATCAACAATAAAAATGGCGGATACTGCAACAATCAACAATAATAATAACAACAACAACAACAACAACAATAACAACAACAACACTATACAACCAAAATTGCAACTACGTTCCGGTTTAGCATTGGGTAAACTCAACGATAAAAGTCCATCGCCGGCTACGAAGTTATTGATTAGCCATGGCAAGCCGAATTTCACCGTACAACGCTCGCCTAAGGTGCAAGAGAATGGCAACGCCACCAATCCGCTTTCACCACAGTCCGGCGTAAATAATAATTACAGTGCTTTTAAGAGCGCCAACAGCTTCCAGATCCAAAACACTCCAATTCTAGTTGGAACTAAGTTCAACGGTGTCTGCAAGCCAACAAATGCAGTGCTTAAATCCAGCGCAGAGAATGAAAACGAGGCATCGAAGGTGGTGCTCCGTCGCGCTGCTGCTGTCACCAAAGACGAGCCGACTGTCAAGGATAACGAGGACGAGCAAGTGCCGGAGTTTATACGTCGTCAACGGCGCATACAGGAACGTCTAGCCAAGGAGAATGTGCTGGATTTTGAGAATAGACGCAGTGGCTACTTTACGCATGTCATGATCTCACCGGATTCGCCGAATCGTACATCGTTCGTTGAGACCATGTCTAGTCCGGCTGTAGTGCCATCTTTGGAGATGCCACCGCTGCAGGCACGCATTGAAGAAGAGTCGCATGTGGAGGAGCAACAGCAGCAGGAGCAGCAGGAGCAGCAGGAGCAGCAGGAGGTGCACGCAACACCCGCTATGGCTACGTTGCCGGAGCAACAGTCGGAAGAAGTGAAGCAGGAGTTAGTGGAGCCGCATGTTTTGGAGGCAACTCTGTCCAACGGACATGCTGCTGCTTCTGTTGACTACGAAGTTGCCGAAGCCGATGTGGCACAGGCCATTGAAGAGGTCAATAAGGCTGTTGCCGGCGAAGATGATGCCGAGCCGGAAGCTGCAGAGCCAGTGACCACTGCTAGTCCAACACCAGTGGCTGCGCCTTTGATAAACGAAGTGGCAACTGACCAGCAAAAGGAGGCACAAACTCCGATTACTGTCGAGGCTGCAGTGGAGGTGCATGCTCCAGCAGCTGTTGTTGCAGTGGTTACCGCTGCTCCACTGAATGAGGCCGCGCCGGTGCAGAACGGTCATGCTGTCACTGAAAATGATCATGCTGTTACTGAGAACGGTCATGCTGTTACTGAGAACGGTCATGCTGTTACTGAGAATGGTCACGTCACCACTGAAGTCACCATTTCGCATACCAATGGTAATGTAGGCGATGGTCCCAGTATTCCGGCACCCGATCCAAGCGGCGCACTCGGCGTTAACTTTGAACCCAAGACAGTGGTCTCATTTGCACAGGAGTTGGGCAGCGGTGAGAATAAGTATCCGGATACCGTAAAGATTGTTAAGGACGGCGAACTGGTGGAGAAGCCTGCTGTGGCTGGTGACAATCTGCAGGAGCTGACAAAGCTTAAGTTCGAAATATCGGGTGAGGCGCATGATGTGCAAGTGACGTCGGTTCTTAAGACGGAATGATGAGAAGCGTTGCTTACTGCACAGCCATGAAGTTAAGCAGTTTGTGTATACATACATATGTAGGTCGGAGCGTGCAATTGCCAGTAATGGAGTAGAGGCCGCTTAAAGTTTGTTTTAGTTCTTAGTCAAATTTATAGTCCATTTTATTGATATGCATATTCTAATTACTATTATTTTCCTTTTATTTTTTGTTCGCCCGTGCTGCGATTTTCATATCCGTATAAATGGTTCAGATGCGGTTTCGTTAAAATGGCCAGTACTGCACTTTCAGGAGAATTTCGAATTGAATTCACTCGAAATTGGCACTATGAAACTTATATTCTCAAGGTCTGGAAAATGCAAATCGTTAACAATTTGTTCGGATTCGAAAACCGGAGCACGGGAGATTATTTTATTTTCTTTTCTTTTGTTTTGTTTAATTTAATTACAAAAAAAAAAAAAAATTTAATTAAAAATTATTTGCTGTTCTGTTAGGTTTTAAGTTTCCAAATGAAATGTTGCCAAATTTAATTTTACTTTGTAATTCATCAGAGATTTGTAGCGAGAAGTGAAGAGAAGGACATGCTTTAAATATTTTGTACAATACATTTAGTAAAATGTTATGTGCATTAAATGTTATATTTAAATAAATTATTTACGAAAATTAAAAGTAATTATTATAAATGTTTCGTTTATGTTCTATGTTTAAATTATACCAAAATAGGAAAAGAAAAAATAAACATTTACTTGTGAAAAACAGAATTTAACGCTTAATCTTTATACATCGACTTTCCAGTGTAATAATAGCAAGTGGGAAGTTTGAAGAGACACTCTGTGACATAATCAACAGAGGACTAAAAATCACACAAGATTGGTGCGGTGTTGTGGGGCTTAACATCAACCCTGCCAAAACGACCATTGTGGCATTTACTAGGAAGCAAAAGCGCCCTAGATTAAAAGAGATTAGGCTCTCAGCGGTTACAGTAGAATAAGATCAAATATCTGGGGTAACACTAGACAGTAAGCTCCTATGGAAAACACACATGGAGGAAACCATAAGAAAATGCATAAAGGCAATACTTGTGTGCAGAAAGCTGGCCTGTAAATCTTGGGGGTGCAACCCGAAGAACATGCTGTGACTCTATAACATGGTAGTGAAACCAATGTGGCTCACTTACTATCCACACGCGACTATGCCAAGTGCCACAGCCACTAAATCCCTACAAAGACTAGCGTGTGTTGGCATCAAAGAGGCAATGCGCACTTGCCCAACAACGGCGTTGGAAGCTATCCTAGATTTGACACATGGGAAACAAGCAGAAATGTGTGCGATAATTTGATGTGCGCAATTTAAGCTAGATAGAGGCTATCACAATTGTGATATTGCTATCCTATCAGACAGCTAGGCTGCATTGAAGGCACTTAACTCCAACGTAGCTAGGACGAATCCTAGTACTTGAAGCATATGGACTATTGGAAAAACTAGGCGAACATAACAGAGTTTCTCTGCTGTGGGTGCCGGGTCATAACAATATTCCAGGTAATAAGCAAGCAGACAAGCTTGCCAGACAAGGAGCGGCAACGCTATTGATAGGACCTGAGGGAGACATATCAGCAGGGAGAAGGATATAGGAAAAGGACTAAGACAAGCAAAGTTACTTCTAGGGGGCCACAAACCCGAATAGATTGAAAACTATGCTCCAACTAGATAGGAACCAATTAAGAATGCTAACAGGACTGCTAACAGGCCACTATAGACTAAAGAAGCATTTATATGTTTTGGGGATATATAACTCACCCGAATGCAGATTCAGTGACTACGAAAAGAAGACTTTAGATGCTAGGTAATCACTTTATTAGAAAGTAGCAACTGAGAACTTTAAATCCTAGGAAAGTACTAAGATTCATTCAACATATATGCTCATGGCAGGTCATCTAACTCAGTAGACAATAGTAGAAACAATAGAGGTCGCAGTTTTATATGTCCCCATAAATAATTGTCCAGAAATTGCCCCATGGGAATGAAGAACTTCGTGTTTGCACACACATACGATTGAACGCATGCCGAAGTCCGTTGCTTGTTGCTAAAGAGAAACAAACATTTTAATTATTACAAATTATGATTCAGAAATGATTCACAATTTGGGTGCTCTCCTTTTGGACTGTCTGCTCTAAGTGCCGCCCAGAAAGAGAGCCGCAATAAGTGAGCAATTTAATTGCAACAATCAATGCGGAGTTATGCAATTAATCAATGGTTTATCAATTCTTTCTTTTTTTTTTTAAATTTAAATATTTATTTCATTCATCTTTTTTTAAAATTTTACCAACTAAAATACTATCAAAAACACACTGAACTGATGCTCACCAACATGTTTTCAAGTGCGCCCACAACAGTTTCGAGCCTAACGTCGAGCTGCTCAATCGACATGCTCTACAATGTGAATCGCCCTTGAAACCAAAGGAACCGAAAGAAACAAAAAAGGTGTCAGCTAGAGCCAATTGAGAGAAATGTGAGAGAGTGACAGAGCTTTGTGATTGGCCAAGTGTGTTACCTGGTTTTTAGCTACCTTAGACGCAATACTTTAGAAAAAAAGTACATTCGTCAGTGGTCTTCTTCACATTGATTCAAGTGAATATGTTGTTTTTAAGAGGGTTAAGATGGGTTTGAATGATTTACGCTTGCCATTTTATATATAGATTGTGCTAGTTTTGTGTCTTTATCATTTTACATTAAAGTAACAACAAATTTATTCCCATTTTTGGCAGTTATTGCGATAAAATAAAATACATGAGGGCAAATCGCCCCTCATCGAAGTTCTAAAATAGCTTATAATTAATTTTAAGGAGGAAAATAACCTTTCACAACACTTGAGCTTATATCTGCTTATACAGCTTGAGACATATACATGTTGCAGTGCATTTGAATGTCTTCTGGATTCTTTTCAATAACATCAAAAACAGTACTAATAAATGTGAACAATGCTTTAAAAACTTACCTTCAAAACTTTATCGTTAACGTTTTTATCATAAAATTTAGAAAGCTTCTGTATTTTGTCTTGTATGTCGAGTAGCTTCTCAAAATCGTTCTCTTCTGATGTGGTTGTAATTAACGTCGTCTCCAATACATCATCAAGATCAATACTAATTGACAAATTAATCGATTGAATTTTCTTCAAAATGCTTTTAAGTCCATTTCTTGCATTGATTAACTGACTATCATTCAAAAGGATGCAGTGCCTTGGGTCCACTTATACTGTAGCCAAAAAATATGAGCTTTCAAATAGCTTAACTTCTCTTATAGACATTGCTCTACCGATGTCAATTTCAATTTGGTCGTCACATGAGTTCATGATCTTTTTTAGTTTTTGCCGGGTGTGATATCCGATCTCTGCATGAATATTGTTATTTGGTTTGGAAATTTTAGCACATCTCAAAAAGATTTCTTCATTCTTCATACGTTAAAAGCAGTTCATATTTTCTAGCTGCAGATACCTTTTTCAAAGTAAATACTTGTTACTGACATGCTCACAATATTGCTGAAATACCAATCATCTGTCCAGCATCACATAGGTAGAGCCCCAATACGTTGCTTTGTCGATTGGTTGTGTTAGCCCATGAAGCCGTACAAGAACAGCTCTAATACTGACAATTCACAATTTACATGCTATTTTGCGGACTTAAGAATATCTTTCGCATTTGTGTTTCTCAGATTTTGGGTCACCAAAGCATTGTAAAATTTAGAAGTTTTCCTTTAAAGCGTTGTATTGAATCTACACGTTTTAGTTCTTTTGATGTTATGATCTGACGCACTGGCTCATAACTCAGTAAAACGCAAGTTTGGCGGGCCATATATCCAGCAATTTTTCCAAAACCATGGTTTTTAGATTGGAACAAGCTCAAAACTGCAGCTGAGTGGAAAGTCATCATTTCCACTAAACTAATTTTAAATGTCTCTTCATCCATTTCAACTGTGATCTTTGAAGATTTGAAGAATTTTGTAAATCTTTCGTTTCACTGTATTTTTAGACTGGTGGCGTCGCTTTTTATGCACGCTCCGCATATATCACTTGAAGTAGATTTCATTTGACCTGTGGCAAGTTTCTTATTTCTGTGCTCCGTGTTCCGCTCCAGAGTCCTGCTTTAAATTAATGATAATACTCTGAAACAAAATTAAAAAAGAATATCTGTGATCGATGTTGTACACGAAACTTGCAGTAAAATATTTTCTCCATGATTAAAGTTTTGAGATATGAATTTTTCAAATTTTTGTAGTTTTCGAAACTATTCTTATATGTTTTAACATACATATTTCGTTAAGAGATTTAGTTAACTAAAATTTCAAAACAAAGCTAATTAAATTATGTACAAGAACTTGGTCACTCGGCTGCGTAGTTACGGAGCAATTGGAAGAAATATAGGAAACCAAAAAATGGTTTCTGTCAAAATCTTGATCTAAAATTCATTAAATTGACGAGCCAAAATCGAAAAGAGGAAGAAATTCTAAGTTTACAAACTTTTACGTAGGGAACGATTACCATTTACGCAGAAAACAAGTTACTTTTGAAGGAAATCCATAGAAAAATAACGCAATTATGGCCAACTGGGGGAAACTACCGAAATGTGACTTTATATTGTTTTTATAATCTTGACCGTCTTGATGGTATGTATAAGTTATTTAGACAATTGTCATTCCCACCATTGTCCCGATAGTGTTAACACAGTTTTCATATTATCTGTTGTCATTTAAATCGTTTACCAAAAGTTTCAATTTTCAATGCAATTGGTTCACAAATCAAATCCATGGCCAGCCCACTTTTTGGGTTAGCCCCTACACAAACCCACCGTGCAATTTTATGTTTTTTATGAAAAAATTCTTCATTTAAATCAATATTAGCTTGAAATTTGATTTGGTGGACTTTAGTGGACAACCACATCATATACATGTACAAATGGGCGCGTCCTGCATACTTTTGAGGTAGTCCCATATAAACCCACAGCTCACTTTTTTACTTTTGCTTGGAAAACGTCAATGTAAACTAGACTCGATATGGCGGCATCTTACACATCTACTACATCGCTTCATACACATCTACTAGTGGGCGTATACCGCCCACTTTTTGGTGTAGCCCATATTTAAACCCCCACTTTTATGTTTTACAATACTATTTAAATTTTCGTGGGAATGGTATTAGAGTTTCGGCTAAAGCAGTTGACCAAGTTCTTAAACAAAATATGTACGTAGTTTAATTATCTTTGATTTGGCATTTTACTTAACTAAATCGGTTAAACCTACCACGAGATATATTCAAATATATAAGAATATCTCAGAAAAAATCAGTAAAGAAAACTGGGGTTGCCCGGTCCGTTTTTAAAAGTTAGTATTCTTATAGTGGTTATAAGAGGGCGTGATGCCGCTCATTATTCAGTGTGGTATATGGAATTAGTTGTCATTGGTAAGAAGTTATTATGCCGTTTGGTACTTCAAAATTCATAATTCAAAATTCAAAATTCTAAAGTCTAAATTCTTATTTTTTTTGTTTCTAGTTTTTAGAAATTCGGTTAAAAATCATCTCGTATAAACTTCGTAATAGTTATTATGATCGGTTGTGTCCTACTACCCGAAGAGCTGCCGGACAGTTAGTAATGGTTATATCGACTCAGTTTCCGATGGTAAACTACAATTTTATATAGGTACACATTTTATTTAATTTAAGAGTGTACAGTAGCAAAGTGGATTTTCAGCTAAAAGTACCGTTTTAATAGTGATAAAAAATGAAAATACAATTTCGATATATTGGATTGAAAGTCGATATTTTATATAAATATAATAATATTTTATATAATAAGAGCTGATCCATTTCGAAAGCCGATTTAATACACCCAGTTTCGTATTTGTTCATAATATTGCGCACAGTTGTCTCTCTGATGATTGTACTTAAAATGATGAAAGAAACCATTAGAGAGAGTGGGAGATAGTCGCAATCATTGGGATATGGGCTCCCATTGGAACATGTATATCTCACATTGTCCTTCTCAGGATTGATTTTTGAATTTCATACTTTAGGAAACCGCAGTCAGTTACTGGAAGAACCTTTTATTGGTGCAATTTTCGCGGTGATTGGCTAGAACTGCTAAAAGAATCTGAGAGAATCGGTGATAGTGCCAATCAACGAGCTCTCGTAACAGAAGAAGAAGCTCTCGTACAAAAATCTTAAGAACAGAGGGCGGAAGATGATATTCCAAGTAGTCATAAGTTTTGAATATATTCCATTTCATATTTAAAATTATAAAAAGACATTAGAACATATATTTCGCCACAATGTTCTTCCCAGGATTGATCAATTGTCATATAGTTACGATGAATCTTTGGGACTTGAACAATACTGGAGAAAACCGCAACGAATTGCTGAAAGAGCTGTGTTAAGATGTAATTTTTTATAAAGGATTGGCCATAAAAAAACTCAAATAAATCTGCTTATGAGCTGCACCCGAACATGTGACCTTATGCTCACGAACAAGAGCAGCGAAACGAAATAAAATGCAGGCAGACCGTGAGCAAGTGTTTTCCAACTCTGATAAAATCTTTTCAAATAAACTGTTGATAGTTTTTACTAATTACGTGAGTTGAAACTAATTAATATGCAATTGCTTTTTATATTCTAAAATGAAATTTGACATACGCTGCATAACAATATTTCAATACACTTTATCTCTTCGGCACTTTCATTGCAAGAAACAAGCAAACACAGAGAAATAGACAACACACTAATATGAGTGAATTCATAACATTCGAAGCAACCGTATTCATTTATTCATTCAAGCATTTATTCATGACATTTTACTTCATAAGCATTCAAACATCAAAAATTCACAAGCTTCGAATGAATTAGAATGAATGTGAACTTTGGAAACTTATTCATTCAATTCACATTCATTAGAAGAATATGCACTTTCATTCAAATTCATTTTTGTGTGAATGTGCCATTTGCCAATTGCCGTCTAGTATCAAACTTGTAGCTTAGCGTATTACATAACTTTAGGGTCGGCTTCACAATTTCTGGATAAAATTTAAAGCTACACAAAAGAAATTATGTTAACCGACAGAAAAACCCACCTTCAAATGAGAAATACTATAAACTGTTTAGAGTAAAATAGAGTAAAATATCATAAATGATCTAAAAAGTGTTACAAAATAGTTTTCAAACTCTTCAGAAAACAGCACAAATTGTTGCTCTGTGCGCATCTGAGCTCATTGAATTTAAACTTTTCCCAAGTATAAACAGTTTCCGTTCCAATTTCGAATATAATCGGTATCAATTCGGCTTTGCAGTACATACTTGTACAATACATGTGCTCTTGACTCTGACATTGTCTCGGTTACAAATTGCGTACGTTTATTTTTTCACTTTCAATTAAATTTGTTATTTCGTATTTCAAATTTCGATCTTTTTTTTTTATCACACTTCAATATTTTATTACCTAATCATTGTGCTCTAATCATAATCAGTCAGTTTATATCGCAAAATGTGTTTTTGGTTTGTGGAATTTATAGTTGAGTTTTTTTTTTCTTTACTATTTCGAGGCTGAACATGTTTGATTTCCGAATTGTTGTTGATTGATTATAGTCTGCAAAGCTTTGCCGTTTTCTATCCAATTTGTGGTTTTTTTTTTCTCTTGGGTTTTTGGAGCGTGATGCCAACATTTGTATAGAACTCGTTTTGTTTTATAATAATAGATACATACATTAAGTATTACGTAGTACTCTTGTGCGTGACTCATGCGCTTCAAGTAGTCAGTCACATGTCTTTTTATTAGATAATGGTTTTTGTCTTTTTTATAATAGTTTAAGGAACTTTAAAGTTAAAGAAGTTTTATTGGGTTTGCGATTTTATCGGAGTTCACGTAAAAGGGCAGAATATTTTAAGATTTGTGTTCTTGAACTTGAAGTTATTATGTGTAATACTCGTATTTGATGCAGTAAGATTTAGTTCTGTTGTAAGTATTTACGAGCCTAGCACATTTTAGCATATTTGACAGCTTCAAAAATATAAAAAATTTTGTCTTATACTCGTTTTGTAGTTGCTTACTATAGTCAAATTTGATTTATTGCGTTTGTCTAAAGAAAACTATGAATTAAATGCGAAGAGGCACAACATAAACAACATTTTATTGGAAAAAATTGTTTTGCTGACGAGACACGTGTTTCGGACTGCGCAACGAGTATAAAGTACAATATAAATATTTATGTAGCCTATGGTGTGAAGCATTTTTACGGTTGGTTTCTAGTGCTGTAGTTAATTTTGTTATAGATTGAAGCGAGAAAAAAGGAAAGATTGTTAAAGAAGCATACCATACGCTTCAAGACAAGACAAGACAAGCCAAGATAAGTTGATCTAGCCATGTCCGTCTGTCTGACTGATTGTTTGTCTGTGTATGACCGCAGGAACTTACCCTACCAGTCGTTCTAAAATTATATATGGATAGTTTCTTTGAGGCCAGAATTTGATTACGTCTCGTCTATTTTTGGATATAACCCCAGTCAAAGCCACTTTTGGGTTTATAGTGTGAAAAGGTATTATCTATTTGTCTGTAGCGGTCAATATCACCTTAAAAAATGGCATGATGAGTTCTTATGAAAAGACTCTTTACATATACATAAATGAAAGAGTGTGTCCCTACACTTTTTGGGGTAGCCGTTATACAAACAACCAACCCTTTTTATACTATTCACACAGAGTTTCAAAAGTATTATCAGTTTGTCTGAAAGTTTGTAACGTATTAAATGAGGAATCGTAGACCCCATAAAGTATATATATTCTCGAGACGAGACGAGTCGATCTAGCCATGTCCGTCTGCCCGTCTGTCAGTCTGTCTGTCCGTCTGTCTGTATGCTGTTGCGCATTTTTTAAGGACCAATTTTATGCTATCCAGTTGAAAATTTGCACATACACTTCTTTTTATTGAAGTTTAATGGGATAGCTCCATATAAGCCCACCGCCCACTTTTGATTTTTTGTATGAAAACTTTTTTTTGTAGTAAATTTCATTGTAGTCTCTAATGGACGGATGCTTTACATATACATTAAGGGATGGGACCCACTTTTTGGAGTAGCCCCCATACAAACATTTTGTGTTTTTGTATGAAAAACTTCTTAGTTAAAGTCAATATTAGGTTGAAATGCTATTTAGTGGACACCCGCTTCATATACATATACAAATGGACGTGTCCCGCTTACTTTTTGAGGTACTCCTATACAAACCCACAGCTCACTTTTATACATTTGTATGAAAAACGTAAATATCAACTTTAGATTTGACATGTTGGCATCGTATAGATGTTCACTTCATACACATCTACGAGTACTAGTGGGCGTGTACTGCCCACTTTTAGAGGTAGTCCCTATTTAAACTCCTACGTTTATGTTTTACAGCACGATTTAAAATTTCGTGTGAATAGTATTAAAGCTTCGGTTCAACCAAAGTTAACGTTTTTCTTGTTGTTTTTTTTTTTTGATTTTTTCATATGGAAATCGTTCTTGTTTCAGTCAATACCAACTTTAAATTTGTCAAGACGCTTTACTGTTTTGAATAAAAAAAAAAATAGTTTTGCAAAATATTAAATTTTTATTATTTTTTTCGAACAGTCCTGTTTCTTGTGTTAAAAACCTTTTGAAACCTTTAAAAACAACTTGACATTTGTCATGATGGCTTCAAAGGGCGTGTATTGTCCACTTTTAGTGGTAGCCCCCATAAAAATTTAACGTTCACTTTTGGGATTTTGTATGAATAACTTTCTTATAACAGTCAATATCAGCTTAAAATTTAATAGTGGCTACTTATGGACGAATCATTCATATATAGAGACTTCCCCATTTAAGAGGTTACCCCCATACAAACCCACCATCCACTTTTGTTATTTTTACAAGATCTGTCGCAAAAGAAAATGAAATTTTTAAAAATAGCTGTATCTGGTAGATTCATGCGTAGGCATCGAAAGGTACATATTTCACTTACATCTTGTAAAAATGTTATGACAATCGGACCACTATAAGCGAGGTTATCGCGCTAAAAGTAACAGTATCTATTGGGCATCGGTCGAAAAATGCATCTCGAACAAAGAGCAAATATTAAGTTATGTTTTAAACTTGGTAAAACATTCACCGAAACGTTCCAGGTGATGAAACAAGTTTATGGTGACAATTGTCTATCCCGTAGCAATGTTCACGAGTGGTTTAAATGTTTTCAAGAAGGTCGTGAAGACGGCTAGAGCCGGCCAAAATCAGTGGTGATAGAAAAGAATGTTGAAAAAGTGCGTGAATTCATACAAAATGAGCCGAAATCTTCGTTGCGTTGGAATTAAAAGATTCGATTCATCGTATTTTGACGGAGAAATTGGGTCTAGAAGGTCTGTCGCAAAAGAAACAGGACTTTTAAAATTAGCTGTTTCTGGTGGCGCCACCTATTGGTAGGTACATGCGTTGGAAAGGTACATCCTTCACCGTACTCACCTGATTTGGCTCCGTGTGAGTTTCATTTATTTGGAAAACTTCATTTGCCGATGAAAGGACACCGCTACGAGGACATTGAAGCCATCCAATAGGCGTCGATCGGCATTCTCAAGGACATTCCGAAAAATGACCTAAAACACTCATTCGAAATGCTTATTGACCGTGCAAAACGAAGCACAAGGAAACTGTTTTGAATAAAAAAAAAAAATAGTTTTGCAAAATATTAAATTTTTGTGGTTTTTTTTTCGAACAGTCCTGTTTCTTTTGCGACAGACCTTGTATTAAAAACCTTTTGAAACCTTTAAAAACAACTTGACATTTGTCATGATGGCTTCGCATGGGCGAAAGCTTCGCATATGAGCAAGGGGTGTGACGTGCCCATTTTTAGGGATAGGGCCCAACAAACTTACATCCCACGTTCAGGTTAATAGATTTTACAACACAAATTTTTCTTCTGTTAAGTGCACAGCTTGACCCTTTGTGTGAATCATATTAAAGCTTTGGTTCCACCGTAGTTCACTTTTTTTCTTGTTCTAAATATCAAAGCGCTAAATTAAAGGTATAGGATGTTATATTTTTTTATATTATCTAAAATTGGGTGTAAAAGTATACGGGTATACGTACACAGTAGTACAGCATTATTCTTTTCATGGAATGTTGGTTAGTACGTTCATTTTCGTACGTTCATATACTTAAGGATACCTCCTTTAATGCGTTACAAACTTTTAGACAAACTGATAATACCATTTCACACTATGTGTGTATGGTATGATAAAAAGTACGTGTATATTTGACACGTGTACCTGAATTTTGATCGGAACCAGCTGTGAAATTAAATAAAATGCAGTCATAGAAACTAGTGGCATTAAAAAAACAGTCAAACAAAAAAGAACGACAGGTTTATTTCGGCCAAGTCAAAACAAGTGCTAACAACAATGAAGGGCGTCTCACAACCCTCGCGACTGCAAGTGCACTGGGGTAGGTTTAGGGTTGAATTCAAACTATTGACCAACACCAATGCCACCCCTTTGTACATAGTGTACTAGCGGCGACCATAAGGACAACGTTTAATCGATATTAAACGTAGTAGTTGGTCAAAACAAAATGCTAAGAAACATGCACCGTGCAGTCGAATCTAGTTGGCCAAGCAAAAAACCTCGTCGCTTTGTGAATGAATTGTACAGATTGATATATAATGTCAGACGACGGAAATTTTTTCAGCAATAAAAATATCGAAAAGGCGAAAAATTTTACGCAATATTATTATGGATTTATGTCTGAAGGGATCACAGATTAATCTCGCAACTCGTCAAAAAACTAAACCGAAATACAAAAGCTTCTCACCCCATTCCGGAATAAATTTTCGACCACGTTCGGCCAATTTTGTACAACAACAACAGCGCAGCTGTTTCACACAATCGCCTTTGTTGTTGGGACGCAGACGACCACAATCTGCGGATCCGAAAGTGGGACGCCAGTTGAGCATTTATTTTACGGATAAAGAGTTTCCACATCTTAGGAAATATGTGAGTGTGAAAATGAGCGTGGAATTTGAAATTATTTTTGGAAGTTAAAATTTTTTATTTATTTATTACTAGCGCAATACGCAAACACTATCATCCAATGATCTACTAAAGGCCTTACTGGAAGAACCTATCAAACGCTCCTGGCTGACACGCAGTGCGGGTAGCTCATCCACGGACGAACAATCCGATTTTGGTGTTTCATTGAAATCGGCCAGCTATAGCAGTCTAACAAAGCGCACGCGCACAGAATCTGTGGACGTTTGTGGTGGCGGAAGTCTTGAATCCGTACAGCTTTTGGAACGTAATAAGCGCGGTATACACAGGCGAGTTAATTTCAAAACATTAAACTGATTCACAATAAAATATATTTTATATTTTCGTTCGTAGAATGTACAACAACTCTACTGCTGTGCATACTAATAGCAACAACGAGAAAAGCGCTTCCGGTAGTGGTTATAAATCGGGCGATTATTGGACAACAACGAGCACTGCCAAACCAGATCTTCCTGGACGTGTATCTTTTAGCAAAAGCAGTAGCATGCATAATAATGATATAAGCGATACTAGCGATTGCGATAATGATAAACCTGAGCTAATTGCTTCCATAGATACAAACATCTCCGCACCGGGACCACTACAAATGATGTTAACTCCAAAATCTGGGACAGCAGATAGTACCATGCAAAAAAAGACTGTGCACTTTAGTGCTGCACGCGCCACCGAAGGCGATGAGGCCGCTATACTGGCGGAGACCTATGAGTATCCAAAATGTCCATCGGAGAATTGCACTTGCAGTACGCGTTCTTCCTCCACAGCGAGCACACATGATGCTTCGGATTTCAAGTGTGCCTGCGATGCACCGACTTGTCGTTATAGCATGGAACAGGTGCACACTTCCAATGTAATTACGACAAATTCTTTAAAGATTGCGACCACAACTACTAGTACTATACGCTTAGAAGACAACACAGCCGATGAACTAAAAGTTATACGCGAATATAAGAATGCTGTAGGTGAACAACTGGATAATACTATAGTCAAGAAAATGTTAGATGATGGCAAGTCAAATATTGAAATACCCTCCTATTTGGAGAAGTATGCAGCGCCAAAACACACAAAAGATTCGCGTGAACTACTTGAGATGAAACAGAATAATCTTTCCGAAACAAAAAATCTTGGTAGTCATCATCAATACAAAACACAGCCGACCAAGCGAAATCTAGGTGGTTTAGGTGATGGTCTCTTGCCGGAGTTGAGCAATACTATCCCTACTACTACTACTACTGCTCGTACTATGAATACGGATAAGCGCAGTTATAATAGTGCAAGTAGTGCTGATTCAGTCATAAATAACTATCTAAAGGTAGCCTCAGCACCACCACTTGTAGGCAAGAAGAAGGAGAATATAAAACCATGCAGTGCAGATTCCTCCAATGGTTTGCGTCAGGCTGAACAGCAGCAGCAACATCAAAAATTTAAACCAAAACCACTGACATATAATGGTGCGACTAGTACGGGTATATTAAAATCTAATGGTATTACCGGTAAACTTAAGAAGGCCAAGAGCATTGGCAGTCTGCGTGACGAGAGCAATCTGAGTGAGTATAATCTGGATAAAGTGGATAGCTGGATGAGCATTAATCAGCGTAAGCTGTCGGAGGGTACTATAAAACCAATGAGTGGTCTCATCGATGAATTGGAGCAGTTCGGTAAGCAGTGTTTTGAGCGCACTTTGGAGCAGGGTGATGAGGAATTAAATGACAGCGGTTCACAGTACTCGCTAAAGTCAGATGATAACTCGCAGGACTCTACTTATAATGAGATTGTATCGGTCATTAAAGAAATCGAGGAGGATAAGAAGCGAGGTGAGTCATGCTAGAACTGAATTGCTGAATTGTAATTACATTATTGTTTCCATATACTTGTAGATAATTATGCAGAGCGCATGCAAAGCGAACTGGAGCTAAAGTTGGATTCACGCTCTGGAACCACAGATGGCAGTTCTATGCATGATAATCACAATGCAGTAGTTACAGATGCCAAAGAGTCGGCGGATAAGTACAAGTATGTAAATAGCTTATTATTAAAAATAATTTTTAAACATACTGAAAAACTTTAAGGATTGTGGAAAAAAGGTTTCAAAGAGTTAAATCAATTGAATATTGAACCAAAATTTTGTATTCAAAAGAACAAGTACCTCTTATGAGTGCAGGAAACTGTGTCATTCTAGTTCTACTCCAATAGAGCCAACGAACGTCTTAGGATGTAGAAGCTCATAATCATAATAATCATAAGATAGTATTCTGCAGCAATATTAAGAGAGTTTATTTACCAAATTGGCGTCTCGAGCTCTTATTGTGAAGATTTGATTCTGTATACTGTTGTATCAGTCAGACAGACATACAGACAGACGGATATAGCTATTCCGACTCAACTTTCAATGCTCATTAAAACTATATATAGCTTATGGGGCTGCCATTGCCTGCTGCTAGTTACCTACATTTTCATAAATTTCTACTCTTGTCCCTTTTGATATTGGGTATAAAAAACTAAGCAAAGTGGGATAATTCCATGCGTGCTGGTTTTACCAATAACATTTTGAAAATAAACGCTCTGCCTAAACACATTAGTTAGACATTGGTAATTCCTTGCATACAGTTCTAATCGGCTTGCTGGATCTAGTAAAATAAAAAATAAGTACCAAGTATCAAATATATAAGTATAAAAATATGTTCCTTCAATAAATCGGTTCTTTCACGCGTGTGGTGCCAAGAAGCGCCGACATGTCTTCCAGATCCATACCGTCCAGTTGGGGCCACAAGAACTCTGTTATCATGTTGATGTAACGAATGCCATTCACAGTCACTGCATTTCCGGCCTCCTTTTCAAAGAAGTATGGCCCAATAGTTGCTGATTCAGGATGCATTTGTTACTCATGGATCACGGTTTCACAAATTTGACAATTGACCAACCCATTCAAAAAATCGGATTTTCACAATGACGAGTTTTCCTTTAAACTCGGAAACTCGTAAACTTTGTAAGTCTCGGCATTTTGAGAGACAGTTTACGGGAACGTAGCTTTGTGAAACCATGTAAAAATACTGTGTAATTCATTTTGACAATTGATTGATCAAGTGACATATTTTCATTACAATTCTTTAAGACTAATTTCGTACGAAAAGGAATAGAAATTAGAATGGATTATTTTTTTTTTCTTGGTGACATATTCTGGAGAGGATTGGCTTAAAATGGCATAAAAAAGAAGAGGAGAGAGTTGGAATTGTGACGGGAAGATGGGATTTCAGGCGTTGCCGAGCAAAGAGCAAGTATGAATAGTATTTAAGTTTGTTGTGTTCAACAGATTTTTTTGTATTGGTGCGTGGCTATTTTCTCAAACTTAACAAGTACAAACTCCTAAATTACGGTTCCTCGAATCGATCGATTACAAAAATTAAATTTCGGGCATTCTACATAATATTTTCCGGCTTTTCCCGCGTTATAGCAGATATTTTTGCTCGTATGTTAGCTTTGAGTTCCTCAATTGTCTTCGGCTTAGTGGCATAAACTTTACTTTTTAAATACCCCACGGAAAAGAGTCTGGTTTAGTTAAATCTGGATAGCCAGTAGACCAAATTAAATAACAATTTTTCGATAGAACGTGTCTCGAAAACTTGCGCTGCAAGAACAGCATTGTAGCGGCGGCGGTATGGCGGTTGAAAAAATAAGTTGGTCAGACCTTTTTCACACACAAAAGTCCGCCATTAACCAAGGATAGCGTGCGCTAACGACGGTCACGCAAACTTTGAAGAAAAATGGTCCGATGATTTTTTTTTTTGAGCACGCTCAGACCCAAACAGTGACTTTCGCACCGTGCATTGGTGTTGCATGTCAGACGTGTAGGTTCTCTGTTCGCAAAATTAGCCAAACAGTATAAAAAAATCTTTGCATGTCATCAAAATTTTGTCCCAAAAATCAGGCTGGCATAGATCGTTCTGGAGAAGTAATTTCGATATTGCAAGCGTTGCGTATTGAATCGTAGATAAAATGGTATTGATTGACGTTTTACAATCGTACTCATTTATCGAAATTGGTTAAAAATTGGTATAGTTATTCAATGTTTATATATCGTAGGTATAGATGACGCACCCTGTATATTCTTGAGCAGCATCAGAAACTGAATCGATTTAACTTTGTCTGTGTGTCCGTCCATCCGTCTGGATGTATGAAACAACAGATATCAGGAACTATAAGAGTTAGGAAGTTCAACACTCAACTGCTCCATTCTTACTATTTTTTTTTTTTGTTTACCGTAGAGATATGCTAGCTTATCTGGAGAACGTGGAGATTAGCTGTGACAAATCCTTGCTGGAAACACGACGTTCTATACCGGAGAGCAATCGGTCGGAGGTTGAATTCGTCATTGAACCCGACGTAACCGATGATGTACCGAAGTAAGTCAGCATCCATATAAACTTTCCATAAAGTACATGGATAGTAGTAGTTATTTTTTTTCATATTGTGCTTCAACGTCACAGGCTAGCCGATCTGTTGATGTTGCCCAATCATCAGCTTGCACGTCGCGTGGTTGCCTTGAGTCTGCGTGCCAATGAGCTGGCCAATGCCATACATCTATCCAAGGAACACGCCATACAGCTGCGTGGTGAGCGACAGAAGCAGTTGCGCGCGGAACGAGCGACTGGCGCCACAAAGCTACGCGATCAGAAGAAACACTACGAGGAGGTGGTTAAACGACATCAGGGTTTTATTGAACAGCTGCTCAAGGATAAGGGTTCGTTGTGCGAAAAGGTAGCAGCTCTGACACGTCGTCTTGAGAGCCAGAATCAAGCGTGGGAGCATCGACTGGAGACGGAATTGACGCGCGTCAAGGAAACAACGCTGGCCGGTGAGAAAATACGTCGCGAGCGTTGGGTGCGCGAGAATACCAAGAAAATTAAAGAACTCACCGTTAAAGGACTCGAAGCGGAGATCAATAAGATGAATTGTGAGCATCAGCGTGAGATAACTGAATTGAAACGTGGACATCAACAGGAATTACTGGATGCGTTAGAGGAGGCACGCATGAAGCACGAACAGATTGAGTCCGGTATACGTGAATCATGTGCACAGGATCGTGAGTCAATAATCGAAAAGGAACGAAAGGGCATACGCGAACGTTTTGAACGTCAGCTTGAGGAGGAACAGCGTGCGCACGATGAACAACGACAGAAATTGTGCGAGGAATTCGCAGCTGAACGTGAGCGTTTGCAGGCAGAATTGCGACAGAAGGATGCCGAACATCAAACACGCAGACAGGAGGCGCTGCGTGATAATGAAAATGAACTGGAGCAGGTGAAGTTTGAGCTGCAGGAAAAGTTGGCAAAGCACGAGGAGAAATATCAGAATCGCATCAATACAATTGAGAAACAATATGAGGCGGACTTTGAAATCTGGAAGCGTGAATTCGAGAACGCTTGCAAGGTGGCGCAGGTTGAGAAGGAGAATGCAATACGACAGCATTACCGTGCGGAGCGTGATAGGCAACTGGACGAGCTGGTGGTGCGCATGGAATCCGATGCATTGCAGAACAGCGCGGATCATGAGCAGAAAATAAGGTATGTAGTGGTGCGTTTTAATCGACTCAGCTCATACTAACTTTTATGCATTTTTTATGCAACAGTCGTATCAAGGATAAGTACGAAAAGGATCTAATTGAGGCAGAGAATGTTGAGAAATCACTGCGTGAGAAATATACGGAAACGCGTACAAAACTTGCCGAATCGGATGCGCAGGCGCGCAATTTTCAAGCGGAAATTAAACAGCTGCAGTTGGAATTGGTGCACAGCAAAAAGGTAGATCATACTTAGATATATGCCGATGTTTTATAGATAATTCTTTAATATGTACTTGCAATTAACACTTGATTTGCAGATGTGCGACGAATTTATTGGCGAACGTGATCAGTTGCGTGATAATATACGCAGTGAGGTACAAAACGAGGTGACAACGCTTAGGAAGGAGCACAATAGCGAAATCGAAACCCTGCACACACGGTTTGTATTTGTACATCATAATATGTCGTTAAGTATTGAATCTATGTATGTTCAATTCTCGAATTCAGCGTGCAGCAGACCATTGGTAAAAAGGATACACAAATCGAACGTCTTGAGAGCGAAAATGGCAATTTGCGTGAGCGTTGCCTAAAGCTGGAGGCTCTTGTACGACAACAGCGCAAGGACTACTGCGTTAAATAGGCATATCACACTACTGAATTTATACACCAACAAAGTCTAGTCGCTTTTACGTATAATAAAATATACATTACGGGAGTGTCACAGAAATCTCTTTCCGGTACGAGTATATCTTCATATTTCATTCATAAAATTTTGTTGAATGAATGGAATTTGGAGATTTTGAGATGAAAGAGATTTATGTGTCACCTCACATAGATATGTTTACTATTTTGCTACAAAAATATAACTGTTTTTTAACGAATTTCAAAGTTAACAAATGTTAAGAATATTCGAGAGACATATTATAAGTTAGATCTGTAGCAGCGACAATGAATAGACATCTTCAAACGTTTAAGCTTAAATTTTTTCTAATTACGAAATATGTATACATATTCAATGATTTATACATGTATATTAGTGGTCGAAATTCAGCCTTTATAGCGACAATACAAAACAGTTCAGTACCATTTGACAATACTGCGAGCGTATGATGTTGGACTCAGAATAAGGTATCCCGTATAAGCATATTCGCTCTCTTGTCTGTTCCTTTTACATTTGGACAGCTTGACAAAAAAAAAACAAAAAACTTTAACTTCGGTTAAATCGTACGGTTAAATTTTGCATATACACTTATTTTTATTGCGGTTTAATAGAGTATCAAGATTAACCCGCCACGCCCACTTTTTGGGGTAGCCCCTATACAAACCCACCGCCCGCTTTTAACTTTTTGTATGAAAAACTTTTTTTTTGTAGTCAATATCAACTTAATATTTGCTGTGATATCTTTTAGTGGACGGATGCTTGACATATGCATTAATGGGTGGGACCAGCCCACTATTTGGGGTAGCTCCCATACAAACCTACTGCCCACTTTTAACTTTTTGTATGAAAAACTTTTTTATTGTAGTCAATATCAACTTAATATTTGCTGTGCTATCTTTTAGTGGACGGATGCTTGACATATGCATTAATGGGTGGGACCAGCCCACTATTTGGGGTAGCTCCCATACAAACCTACTGCCCACTTTTGACTTTTTGTAAGAAAACTTCTTTATTAAAGCATATATTAGGTTGAAATGCAATGTGGCGCCTTTTTATGGTCAGCCGCTTAACATACATAGACTAACGGGCGTGGCTCGCCCACTATTTGGGGTAGCTCCCATACAAACCAATGGTCCACTTTTGATTTTTTGTAAGAAAAACTTTTTTATTAAAGTCAATATTAGAATGAAGACAGCCGCTAAACATACATAGACAATTGGGCGTGACCCGCCCACTTTTTGAGGTAGCTGCCATACAAACCAATGGTCCACTTTTGATTTTTTGTAAGAAAAACTTTTTTATTAAAGTCAATATTAGAATGAAGACAGCCGCTAAACATTCATAGACAATTGGGCGTGGCCCGCCCACTTTTTGAGGTAGCCCCCATACAAAAGAAAGTGCAATTTTGTGTTTCTTATGAAAAAATCCTTCATTTAGATCAATATTAGCTTGCAATTTGATTTTGTGGATTTTAATGAACAACCGCTTCATATACATTTCGTGTGAATGGTATTAGAACTTCGGTTCAACCGAAGTTAACGTTTTTTCTTGTTTTCCATCTTTCTGGCAATTTTCGGATACCAGCTCGGAAGAACGACTCGTCTTTTGACGCAATCGACCCATTTTTTGCATTGTTCATATGAAGTGAACTTCTCCTGGGACAAGTCATGTGTCATCGACCGGAACAAGTAGTAGTCGGATGGAGCGCTGTCTGGAGAATTCGGCGGGTGGGGCAGGATTTGCCATTTCTGCGTTTCCAAGAAAGGTCTTGACCGGTTTTGCAACTTGTGGCCGAGCGTTGTCATGCTGCAAAATCACTTTGTCGTGCCTTTCTTCGTATTCCGGCCGTTTTTACTTCAGTTCGCGGCTCAAACGCATAAGTTGCGTCCGATAGCGTTCCCCCGTGATCATTTTATTCGATTTGAGCAGCTCGTATTAGATCACGCCGCGCTGGTCTCACCAAATATAGAGCATATGCCTGCATCCAGGAATATTAGATTTTGCGAAGGGTTTTAAAGACTTTCCGGGCAAAACCCATGACTTTTTGCGCTTGGGGTTGTCGTAATGGATTCACTTTTCATCACCAGTCACAATGCGATGCAAGAAACCCATTCTTTTTTGGCGTTCGAAAAGCTGTTCTCAAGCGAAAAATCGCCTTTCGACTTCGCGCGGCTTCAACTCGTATGGCACCCAGTTTCCTTGCTTTTTTATCAATCACATGGCTTTTAGACGTTTGCTGACTGTCGACTCATCCACTTCCAATGATTCTGACAACAATGATTCAAATTCTTCACCTTCAAACTTTTTGGGTTGATCCGGCCATTCCTTATCTTCGAGCTACAAATCACCACTTTTAAAGCGACCAAACCAACTCCGACACAATTGTTGAGATAGACCATGCTCGCCGTAAACTTCCACTAAGATTCGATGACGCTCGGCCGCACTTTTCTTCATATTAAAGTAATGAAGAAGAACTCCCCGCAAAAACACTTTATCTGGTACGAAATTCGACATGTTCGAAGCAATATTTAGTATTGTTGTTCATGTTTCACACAAATGACACAAACTGCCAAAGATGCTCATTGACAATAGGTTTTAGCGGCAAGAAATTGGGAACTCGAATATTGGTTCATATACTAGTGGCGGCCTCTTGTGTGAAACGCTCATTATTAATTCAAGCTCCCAATATAAATAGGCAAGCGCAAATCATTCACACAATTTTTAACAACATACTATTCACACAACTTTATTTTTTTTGTTGTGAAGAGGAGCACGGATGAATCTGGTTTTCCTTTTTTTTTTTCTAAAGTATTGCGACTAAGGTAGGTAAAAACCAGTAAACGCCCTTGGCCAATTGCAAAGACTCTCTCACACAGAGCTCTCTCTCTCTCTCTCTCTCTATCTCTATCTCTCTCTATCTCTCTCAGCTCTCTCAATTTGCTATAGCTGCTAACTTATTTGTTTATTTCGGTTCATTTGGTTTTAGTTGGAAAAATAGATAAAAAAAAAATTATCTATATCTGTCGTGTTATAACGAATTCACATTGTAGAGCACGTCGATTGTGTGCGCAATTCCAAACATGTTTACGAGCATAAGTTGAGTGTGTTTTTGATAGTATTTTAGTTGGTATAATTTTAAAAGAAGTGGAACCAAATAAATATTAAAAACAACAAATATTATATATACATTAATTATACATTAATTAATTGCAAATAAATTGCTCACTTATTGCCGCTCACTTTCTGGATGGTCCTTAGACCAGAGCTGTCCGAAAACAGAGCACCCAAAGTGTAAATCATTTCTGAGTCATAATTTGTACAGTCTGCCAAAATACAACACCAATGCAAAATAGTACAACACTAATTCAAATTTCTGTTTCTGTTTAGCATCAATCATGCGACATGAGTTCGTTCGTATGTGTGTGAAAACACAAAGGTGTTCGTCCCTATGACATGGGGCTATGGTTTTTATTTCTATTTTGCAGTTGTGCCAATTTCAATGTACACGATATATATACACGATTTGATCTAAAAAAAGCCGAACTTTATAGTTATAAAATAAAACAAGCGTTTGAAACACTCAACCAATTTATCCATAGACTTTTTAAACTCGCTTTTTTGGATGTTTTTTAGCACCTGTATCACGGCTGCTTATATGGCTGGAATGTCATCGTAAAAAGCTCCTTTCACTACAGCTATCATTTTTGGGAAGAGAAATGATTTAAATTAAAAGTTCGGTTATATTTAGATAAAATCTTGTATTTATATATTTTTAATTAATACACTTTCAAATTCTATTTTCTTATTTCTATATTCTTAATTTGAAAATCATGTACACCATTTATATCGTCGATTTTAGCACGTTTCCACATGTCCTGCCTCCTTTTGAAGTTCGAACCTTTTTTCCCAATCGTCGAGCATATGTTGTCCTCAATTATGTTAGTGCAATTGCATCCATATGGCAAACCATTGAGAGTTCCATTCGTTTTTCTGCCATTACAATAATCGGAATCGGCACACAGGAAGCGCTTTTCATAGTCGCACGGGTCCGATGATAAAACGTAAATTCCTCGGCCTTTGGACCATCGAACAAACGCGCAGGGCTGGTTCGGCATTATATCGGATCGTGGAGGCAGATAATACGTATGACTAGCAGTATGAATTGGTAAAAATGTATTTTTTTCGTAAGCGTTCACAGACATCCATAGGTCATGCTTTGCTTTCATATTCTTTAACTCTTTGTACAATCCCTTAAACTCGGAAGCTGAACTAAAACCGGCCAAACAGAGATTGTTCAACATGCATGTGTCCATTGCATCGAACCAATTAGCCTGTAGAGCAATAGTTAAAGACACTGATTATATAAACTAAATAAAGTCTGACTTACCCTATTCGTACTCATATAATAACAATTTCCTTCTCCATGTACAACAAAGCTCATCTTACAGATGACGAGCAATGCAAAAATTTGCAGAAGTCTTCGTTGAATTATTCGATTAAAATGCGACATATCTGTTCCAATGCTTGTTGCAATCTAAATAAGTATTATAATTTGAAGTTATGTCATATATAAGTACAGAATATTTGCTTAAAAATTATAAAATAACAAATGAAATTTTTACAAATCTAGCATGAAATGTGCCATAACATTAAACGAGTATCTACGTAAAGAAGGTGAGAGGGTATATGAGTATTTAGTTGACAGATGTATATAAGATGACGTGGCACACTGCTGCCTATCCAACTGACGAAGAGTAAAAATGAAGCTTTTCTACTGGTGATTCTAATCGAGACGTGTTAAACCGTCTGTTGTCAAAAAGTACCCGGGATATTTCATTCAAATGAACACCGCTTGAGATGTGGTGAAATAAATCTTCTCTCGTGGTTGATACAACTGTCATGAGTTATGGTGTTCTGTCAGATGCGAAATAACTTGGTAAAGAAGTTAGTGTTTGGTGCGATTTGCGATTTGAGAAGTTTATTTTTCTCTTTTTTTACGAAGTTTGTCCATTGGGTGTACAAATTAGTTCGATCAAGTTTGTAGTCGGAAAAGCATGTATTTCAGAACAAATAGAATGAAAAAATTAATCCAAATATTTTCCATCGCTATTTACAATTTTGTCCCAACGTTCCAGCAATTTTTGAATTCCATCTCGAAAAAATGTCTCTTCTTTAGAGGCAATCCAAATTAGGAGGCAAGCTAGCGTTATCATGCAGAAGACCAGTTTTCTTGTAATGCCCAGCTCAAACGAATCAATTGTAGCCTCTACCGATGGCCCGTAATGAAATTGCCAGGTTGTAGCAGCTCATAGTACACACGGCCCTTTTGGTTCCACCAGTTACACAATATGACCATGAATATTCGGCTTTGGTGTTGATGTTGAGAACGATGGCAACGATTGACCGGCCACATCGTCGTATTTTTCTTTTTGGGGTTATTGTATAATATCCATTTCTCACATCGACAGTCACAATTGAATTGTATCAGCTGTTCGCAGTTCATGCTTTTCAATCATTCCCATTTATTTTAATTGTTGTGCCACTCCTAGTGATTGTGCAAGCTCCTCTTGCGTTTGACTCGGACATTCATCGAGTAATGCCTCCAATTCTTTGTCCTCGAACTTTTTTTGGCTGTTCAGAGCGAGGCTTGAATTCAACGCTGAAATCACCATTCGTGAAACATTACAAAAAAAAAAAAAATAAAAGGCTGCGGCGAGTTGACAATGACAAAAATACTGGCATAAATACGTTTTGAAGAGGTAAATCTTCACTGCGGTGCGATTTGAATTCTTTGTCCTACTCGTAGGACAAAGAATTCAAATCGGACCGCAGTGAAGATTTACCTCTTCAAAACGTAAAAAAAAAACCAACAATTTTTGAAAATCGTCAGGGAGACAACAGCCGGTCTTGAGCTTGTGTCTCATTTGGATTGATTATGCGCGATATGAGACATGAGACGATAATTTTTCGCAGATATCCGCATTTTGTGCACGACTATTTGATTTGGGTCGAAAAAAGAAGTTCGCGGAGGGTAGTTTCGAAGATTGGTAGAAACGTGGGCGTATTTCATCTAATGTGAATTACTTTGAATATTTAAGAATAATTAAACCGTTTCATTAATAATTTTATTAACAATTTCCTGATACTTTTTGATCTGAACAGGGTATTGCGTGGTCCAGTAAACTCGTTTTAAGCATTTTGTCTGGTGTAATATACAGTTTTAGTAGCACTGTGAGAGCGATTGCAAGGCAAAGCATAAAAACAAAGAACCGAACCTAAAAGCTTACAGTTTTGAAGCTTTTTCGATAAGTGGTTGTAAACTTGCATAGGAGCTTCAGTTTCTATTCGTAAAACTTTTATACAGTCCAATTCCGGTGTTCACCTTCGGAATACTTTTATGATTTCAAATTACTTGACATGTGGGGGCAAATTGGGGGTAATTTTGGGGATATTTGAGTTGTCATTTGAGAGGTCGTTTGGGGGACATTTAAGGGGTTATTTGAAGGTAATTTGGAAAGGGAAATTTACATAAATTGTGTGCGACGCGTCCATTAATGTACGTACATATATGTGAAGCCACCAGTGGCAATGACGGGATTTTAACGATCATTTGAACGACATTTGAGGGGTCGTTTGGTTATTTTAAGGGGGTCATTTGGAGTGACATTTGGGGGATATTAAGGAGTCGTTTTGGGGCAGACATTTGTGGTCTTTCTGGGTGACAGGCGTGGGGAAGGGGGCGATTTTACCTACATAATTGCCAAACTCTTCAACAATCTTATAAATGGGTATGACTCTCCACTAAAAGAAATAATAATTATATACAGAAAAACGGACAATACCAAATACAAATCAACAATTCATAGAGCAATAAACAGTAATTTAAACATAAACATTACTTTCTCTCCCAAGGAAATGAATTTCCACCATGGTTTTTAAATCCAAATACAATTATCAAACACAAATTTTCAAATAAACAAAATGATTTACTATTTCAAAAAACATCAACTCGATATCAACATCAACTCGATATCAACATCAACTCGATACGATTAACTCACTTCCATAGATACAAAACATCTTTCAAGATACGAACCAACAAAAATTCTAAGACTACGCCTTGGCCGTACAAAATTAAACCAGCAACACTACTTTTTTTTTTATTTTTATTATTATTATTAATTAACAATCTATCAAAACACTACTTCAATCGAACAAATAATTCAACTTGTAAGTTTTGTAATCAAAACTCATCATTCACTCAACAACGTATAAATCTCCTTATAAATCGTTTTATTTATATGTATTCAAAATATAATAATGAAATATTTTTACATTTTCTAACAACTAACAACATTTGTGTACTATGTCGTTCATATTGTCTGATCTTCGTGAAGCGGAGTTTTTCTTTTTTGGTTTCGTTGACTTGTCCATTATTTTTTCAATAAACTTTCTAACTTCCATTGTGGTATACATTTTTTCTGGATCGTATTTGTATATTCTGGTATTAATATTATTAGAGCAGTCGCAGTTAACGATATAGATGTTTCCACTTGTGTTAGTGACGCTATTGATGGTAATGCTTCCCTTTCCCTTTTTGTTATTCAGTTTCATAATATATTTGTATTTTGGTGGCATTGGAAAGTCATATTCACGTTGTTTGGTAATTGGATTAATCGTTATATTTGCTTCATTTTTACAATCGCATACGATCGTAAGCCCTCCACTACCACTACCACCTCCACCACCTCCACCACCTCCACCACCTCCACCACCTCCACCACCACTACCACTACTACCACCACTACCACTACTACCACCACTACCACCACTACCACCACTACCACCACTACCACCACTACCACCACTACCACCACTACCACCACTACCACTATTACCACCACTACCACTATTACCACCACTACCACCACTACCACCACTACCACCACTACCACCACTACCACTATTACCACCATTACCACCACCACCGCTTATAGAGCCTTCACTACCAATGGGAGGCTTAGCATCGTTTTTACATAAATCTTCAATTTCACCACGAAATATACCACCACGAAAGAGAGCACTACGACGCTTTGGCTTGCTGCCTTTTAGGTTTGGCAAAAACTGCGAGTCACAACTTTGCTCTGTTTTTACGCATACAAATTGATTGAATGACTTGCAATCGGCGCTAGATATTATACGAGATTTAGTCTCCTTTTCGTACTTTATAATGGCGCACGGTTTTTTAGGATCCACTTTACTACCTGGTGGCAAATATTTCATCACGGCGTTATTACAGACGTTTTTAAATTTTTTTTTTGAATCAGTTTTTAATCCGATCCAAACATCTGACACATGATTAATACTATCTAGGTACTTGGCGATGTAATCGAAGGTTGTTTCACACTCCAGGCAGGCCAAACACAAGCCATTCGAAACACAATTTTCGAATGCATCCATATAAGTGGCCTGTATGCGATAGAAATGTGTGTTTCGATGCAATTGAATCGGATGAGTTTTCGGTAAAGGAGTGTACTTGGGTTGCTCACCTTTTTTGCACTGTAGTAATGACAGGCTCCAGCATCCATAGGTGATTCGGGCGTAGTTGTGCGCAACGATATTGCCCACAGAAAAGCTGGTGCATCGATTACCAACAGAAAAAACTGAAGCATCAGCAGTTCAACTTGTTGATGTGAATGCATTGTGAAACTTATTTTGAATGTTTGAAAATACATGAAAGTTTTTCTTTGTAAACCGAAAAATTATTACTAATAGAGCGTATAATTAAGTATATTTGATTAAGTGATTAAAAAAACGTGCAACGAACACATGTCTTAAGGTGAAGCAAATTATTTAAATTGCATTTTTTTTTTAAATTTTAAGCATGCAACGAACAAAAACAATTAAAGTATCGTACACGAGAATACAACAATATTGATGAATAATAATCACATTTACCCTTTTGTATCTTCTCAGAACATACCTAAGGATCACAGTTCTCTGTACTTACTAAGTTATGTGACTCTACAACTGTTTATCGGGCATGGCGGCACATAGGAACTATTGTCTGTTGGTACGCTGCTGCCAGTTGTTGTTGGTCTTTCTAGCTCACTCTCTGATGTTCTCCACCAATAAAGTTTGAGTTCCACATATAAACCTTCTGTGCTGGAACTTTGTTGGCGCTCCGGATATGATGATTCGTGGTTTATACGTATCCAAATCTCGTCGTCAATATGTCCAAAACTCATACGAAGAGTCTTCCTCTCCAACACTTTCAAAGTCATTGTATTCGATACTGTCAGGGTTTACGCTTCTGCGCTATAGATTTTTATCTTCGTACTTCGAGGTACTACCCTACTTCTTCTTCAGGTGTGATTCTTCGCCTGATCTCCGGGCTGACCTTGTTGTTGCTGGTTATCTTTTTTCATAGTTAAACAAAGTTTTCTGCAACACTGAAGATTAAATTCGCTTCAGCGAACATACGCGAGTAGCATATCTTTCTTATGGAATATCGTGCTCAACCGTTTTACGCATGATCATCGGCGGAGATTTCCAAAGTCTCACGATAAAGCATCACCCTGTCTGAGACATCTGTTGGTATCAAAGAATTCGGAGAAGTTTTCTTCTATTTTGACGACGCTTTGTGTGTGTGACAACTTCACAATTATTTCATGGTAGTTCGCAGAGACAGCGGAGTCTCCTATCTGGTTGTTTGAACTAAGATTGTTGATTTATCGGAAAATATTGAATATCGATATTCTGAAGTTTTAAGTAGTAAATTCTTTGTTTATAGATTTGACCGGGTGGTGTCTTAATTGCTGTTAAAGTGAAATATTCGCCCGAAGGGTCGTTCTGTTAATACAAATGTTTTTTAGTTTACGTCGAGATCGATCAGTGCTTACAGACGTAATTTATATAGATTTTAGTAAAACATTTGATTAGTGTTAGCTTTTTAAGTTATATAAAATCGGGTTTCCCTCAAATTTCATTCAATGGATAAAATCTTACCTTTGTGCGCGGAAACAGTGTGTAATTTTTAGAACAGCAACTTCTAAAATGATCAACGTTTCTTCTGTTTCTAAACGACCTCCCCCACTCTGTCATTCTCATTGCGAAAATATTAATGTACTCGGACGATGTTAAACTTTTCATTTCAAATTGCAAGGTCAATCCTCTTTTCTAGAAGATGATTTGGATCATAGCTCATTAAGAATGGCTGGTTGCAATTTTCCAGCCAAATAGAAAGCAATAATACTCGATAACATATCGATAACTTTGTTTAATTGTGACGTAAAACGATATACTTCCGTAGGCTTGTATGTAACATAACAGACTGACGCTTGACAAAACAATAGCGCGCTGTCTCAGCCGTTTCATTGCTACAGCAGCGTGAAGTTGGAAACACTTCGAGCGCCGTATACTGTAAATGGTACAAACTCCGTGGACGCACCAGCACGTCTATAACCGATGAAAACGGAGAATAATTGAAGAAAATTGTTATGGAGAGTCGCTATCGAATCACTATTAGAGAAGTTGCTGAGGATGTCGGCATATCGGTTGGCTCATGTCATTTACTTTTTACGGATGATTGTGGCAAAATAGGTTTGTTCCGAAATTGCTAAATTTTTGCCAAAAGAACAGTCGCATGAGCGTTGCTCAGAAGCTGTTGAAAGACGTCAGCGACGATCCAGATTTGTTAAGTAGAGTCATAACTGGTAAAAAAACATGGGTATATGGATATGACTATGAAACAAAAACCCAATCATCCCAATGGAAACGGCCAGAAGTGCCGAACCGAAAAAGCACGCCAAGTGCGGTCAAATGTGAAGCTTTTTCTCACTATTTTCTTTGATTATAATGGCATGGTGCTTTGTGAGTTAATGTCAGAAGATCGTACGGTCAATAAGGAATATTACTTTGAAATTATATCCAGTTTGTGTGAAGCAGATTTGTGGCAAAACAATTCATGGATTTTGCATTACGATAATTGAACTGCTCACATATCGGTGTTTCTTCATGATTTTATGGCCAAAAGCCTTTATCAGAAGTGTTCTGAGGATTGGAAAAATAGCTGGCACAAGAGTATTTTGAAGAGGACAAAGTAAATACTCATGAAAAGTAATAACGCACCTGTATTTTTCTTTTGGCCTTAAAAAAAGTATTGATATTTGCATTGGAATTCCAAACCACATAAACTTGCATCGATTTCATTAAATTTTTCATTGTGTTTTATTAGTTTGTTAGTTCCATTAGCTGTATCAATGTCTTCATTTGATATATATTTCAAGAACTCGTTCGTGTCCATGGAATCTAGAGAATCTTGAACAGATTGCTTTCCTTTTTTGTTATATACACCCACCTTAGCTTTCCAATCGAGTGAGTCTAGTAATCCTGTTACTTCCATAGGCACATAAATGTAGATTGGCTTATTCTTACATATCTCCAATGATTCTGAATTCGTTTCTGGTTCGAGTTTACTTACGTCTTCTTCGTTGGACAGAATTGTTAGATCACCATAGATCATAACATTGTTTTGGCTATCAGCTGTAAATGAAATTCTCATTGGAAAAGTGTATTGAAACAAAAAATAACATTTTCGTACCTTCTGCAAAATCAGTGACGTTATCGATTTTATTTGAAGTCAATACATTTGACTTTTGTTTGAGTGAATTGTAGTTTTCGTCATGAGTTGCTGCAATTCTTGTGAAGTTCTACTATATCAAATGCAATTAAATAAACAAAATTTTAAATATATACTTTTATGCTTTTAGTATTAACCTCATTGATATCATTGTATTCCATGGAAATGTAATGCAAAACTTGCAGAGCAAAGACTATTTTGGAGATTGTTGAATGTATATTTTTAAGAATGGAGAAAATTGAAAAAAAGAAAATAATTACAAGTATAGTTCAAATTAGAGAGATAAATTAATTTGCTTGTCAAATGCATTTACCATAATAATTTGAATTGGATTTTAAATGAAATTAATGTGACAAGTAAAATAGAGAAATAAGGTTAGTCGGATTTCTTCATTTCTAAGTATTTTATTTTTATCGTAGTTTATATTACTTACTTACTTACTTAGGTGGCTCTACAATCCTCTACCGTTTAAGGCCGTACGTAGGAAAGCGCACCATTGGGTGCAGTTTAATGTCCGCCGGCGTCAGTCGCTGGAAATCCGAACCTTCTTCAGTTCATCATAGACCTTATCTTGCCATATTAAGCTCAAACATCCACTCTGACGGCATCCACCAATCAAGTTCGGGTTTCCGTCGTCAACCTTTAGTGCTGGAGTTTCGGGGTTCATCCGGATGAGGTGACCAGCCCAGTACAGCCGCTAGAATTTTATGCACCGGACTATGTCAACCTCATCATACAGCTCAAATAGGTCGGTGTTCATACGGGTCCTAAACTAGACCTCAACTCTAAGGGGACCAAAATTTCTACAATGAATCTTTCTCCCGAACACTCCCAAAGACGCTGTATCCATTGATGTCAGGGTACATGCTTCTGCGCCATACAACAGGACCGGGATTGTCAGTATCTTATAGATTTTTATCATCGTGCATCGAGAGAGTACTCTACTTCTAATTTACGTGCTGAGCGGAAAGTAGCAGCGGTTAGCAAGTGTGATTCTTGGTCTAAAATCTAAGCCAACGTTGTTATTGCTGTTTATTTCTGTTCTCTGATAGACACAGTTCTCTACAACATTGAAGTTAAAATTCTCCATACTCATAGAGTGTCTAAAACGCACTGATGGTCTGCGAGCGGACACCAAGTACTTCATCTTGTCCTCGTTCACCGCTAGGCCCATGAGACGTGACTGTTTCTCAATCACCGAGAACGCCCTGCAATCTCGCCGTTTGTTGGTGCCGATGATGTCTATATCATCAGCATATGCGAGTAGCATAACTTCCTTATGGAAGATCGTGCCCGACCGTTCTACATATGGGCATTGCCATAGGATATACTCCAATAAGAAATTAAAAAAGCGGCAGGATAAAGCATCACTCTGCCTGAAACCTTGGTGTCACAGGGTTCGGAGAGGTTCTTCCCTTCTCTGACGGCGCTTTGGGTGTGTGATAGCGGCATCATGGAAAAACGAAAGATCTTTGCTGGGATACCAAGTTCATATAGGCCGTTCAATAACTTCGTTCTTATCGTCGCACGGCGGTTCGATTGCAGCGTTATAATCGACAAATGTGTGGGTGAGTCTTTGTTGTACTCACAGGTCTTCTCCAGGATTTGTCGTAGAATGAAAATTTGGTCACTGGTCGACTTCTTTGGTCTGAAGCCACATTGATACTGTCATATCAGTGCATTCGGGTATGTTTCCAGCGGTTTACACAGTACGCGTCATAGAGTTTTATATCCAATTGCAAGCAGACTCACGGCGGTAGTTCGCACAGACAGCGGGTTGAAGATAGAACAAAAAACACTGAGATTCCAGTCGTTGCGTATGCATTTATCGAACCATATTTTGCATAAGACTTGATGCATACACCTTACCAACTCTTCGCCACCGGTCCCGCCAGCTCATCGGAGCCTGCCGCTTTGTTTGCTTCTTCAGGTTTTTAATTACTGAGTCGACCTCGTTATAATCCGGTGGCTCTACAAGAAAGCCATTATCAATTAGTGGTTCTAGAAATGCTTCTCTATCGGCAGTTTTGTTCTCTTCTTCTGCCCCAAGTAGGTTAGAGAAGTGACTTTTCCGAAGTCTCAGTGATTTCTGTGCATCAGTAATTATAGGCTTCAATATAAAATGTGTTCCATTGAGATGTGTGGTACCATGTTTGAAATAATACGCAAACGAATACGAATTTTTATTTCGTCATTTCGGCAATACAATATAATTATTAATGAAAAATTGTTCACGTATATTTTTATTGCGACTGTAGGAACTCAAAGTTTTGGCCATATTTCTGATGAAATTTTGCTGAATTACGACCGGATTGACCCATAATTGATATTAAGTTGAGTTTCAACAATGGAACCATTCTTAGAAATTCCTCCTAGACTTTATAATTAGTGTACCTCCAAGGAGATTAGGTCAACGCTTTCATAATATTTTTTCACAATATTGTGCGCAATTGATTTGGTAATTGCTGTATGAATCTTAGCGATTTTCCTTTCGATTTGCCATATTAGTTTAAAAACTTTTAATTTTTAATTTTCAAAACCGATTTTTATGGTTTTGCTTCTTTTTTTTTTAAATTAGAAAGAATGACTTCTGTCGATGTTGAGCATGCCAATATCCTTAGAAGGCATATCATCCTTACAAACTGTTTTTATTTTTCTAGCATGTACAACAAATAGTTCTAACAGGGTATATTGGCTTTGCTGAACTGGCATAATATACGTAACATAGAGAAGGAATCATCGGATATCCTAGAAAGTATATATATTCGTGATCAGCATGACAAAATGAGCTGATCTAGCCATGTTCTGCCGTCCGTATCTGTGTCGGAGAGAAAATTTCTTTATCTAGAAAAGACTTAGAGAAACAAAATTATCGGTAATATGTATACTCGTAAACTCTCTAACTTTACTGGGCTCTAATAGCTTTGAGGCAGTGGTAAAAAAAAAAAATCAGTTCGTATTTTTTTGAAAAATATTATAATTTAATTGTATGAGTATGGCATGACTCGCCTCAAAAATTGTCATCTACTTCGTAATACCTATAGTTTGGAGGGGGAAAAAATAGCCTGTGCAGGATACAGCCGAGCCCTGTGATTATAGTTCTTAATAGTCTTATTATACTCATTACACGCAATATGAATATTATAATATCCTGAGTTTGTAATGCATTGCAGGAAGCATCGGAGATCGCATAAAGTATATATGTAATTGACATAGACTTGCCTGCCCCTGTCTTTAGGAATCAAAACTAGTCGCTCAGTTTTTAAGGTCGTTCATCGATCTGTTTATCAATCTGAAATCGGGCACGGAGGTTTCCTATGGCTGAACATATATCATAAGTGCAATGTCACGCCCGGGGGTAACCCAATTGAAACCGTCGTTCTACTTATTGAATATTTTTTGTTTTTTTTTCATTACAAAGATCACAAAGTGATACTTTATATTGTGACCTTTAATTTCGAATCTACTAAACCTATTGACAAAGTTCTTATAAAAACAAGTAACGTTGGACCAGTTGTGCGTTCATGACTACGAAACACCCTGCACCCTTGTTAATCTAGACTTAAAAGTTTAATTTACAAAATAAACATATTTTATTATAAAAAAAAAAAAAAAAAGATCTGTTCTTTCATACACGAACGGCCGGACTGACGGACATAGCTAAATCGGTACAGTTTCCAATGCTGATAAAGAATATACATACTTTATTGGGTCGACCACGCCTCCTTCTAACTGTAACATGCATTCGCACAAATTTATTAGACCCTTGTCCCTTTGGGTACAGGGTATAAAAATGAAGTAAAACTTTGCTTTTATTGGAATCATCAATGAACTACATTGGTTCATTGGTTGCAGGGTTAAATATCATTGTCGTATAGAAAAAAGTTTTAAGTATAATAGTTAGTTTATGTAAATGTAGTTTTTATATCCTGCACACATATAGTGAAAAGCGTGGTATCAGTTTATCTGTTCAAATCGACGGTTCTATTGAATCTAGCCATGTCCGTCTGTCTGTCAGGGTGTTCCTATTAGAGCTTTGCACGAATATATTTGAAGTGACAAACGAGTATTTTCTTGTCATCAGATACATACGTGTATGTAAATTTCAGCGTTGCTGAGCGTCAAGTATGAAGACTATTTAAGCTTCGGTTCCATCGCTTATTTTAAAATTTTTCATGTTGTATGGATTGTTTGCGCACTTTCCTGTAGTAATGTATTTATAAATTTTTGGACATTCCCAAGTGGTAGGTTATCTGACTCCATCCTTCTATTCAAACATTAGGCCACTCAAATTTATTAAAAACTTAACAATATCATCAAACTGGCACTGCAATTTTTTCAGTGTATTTCACACGAATATAATTGCATTGAATAGAGAGGAACAAATAGAAGAAGAGAGAGTATGTGAGAAAGATTATCTTTCGCACTCTACGAAATACGTTCCACAAATACTAATAAAAAAAAAACTAAATATCAACAGGAAATAGGTTAGATAGAACCGCAGATAAATACCCTTAAAAGTTACATATCAGCTGTAAACATTAAAGCCATTTGGAAATTGAAAATAAGAAACTACAGATTGTAGAAATACACACAAGGATATCTCCGTTGTGTTCTGAGCCTCATTCTAAGTAGACCCTATATTGAACATAGTTATTTTTTATTTCTGTTAATCTATTATATCTAAAACAACATATAAGCTAAATTCTAAGCTCATTAATGAGAGGCTGGCATCTTTGATTGTATCAGATCAGTTAGTTGAAAAATAAGAAGAAAACAGACAACATCATTGCCACGCGTGGATTTACATTTGATTGTTAGTGCATTTTCCCTTTAAAAAGTGAGATAAACTTGAATGAACATTTAAAATTACAAACAATACTCAAGATCATCACCAAATTTCACGAAAACAAATATTTTTTTTTTTACTATTTATGAGGTTTTTAATATTTTCTAATTTGATTATTTGACATGATCATCGCGATTACCACAAATGATAAAACTTTCTGATAAGAATGACAGATCAGTGATTTAGTGTTTTCGTATTGACAGTCTGTATTCTGCGCCATCTTCACACTAATGTTTTTAATTTATTTGCCACCCTGAAATCTGCTGAGTTGAATATTATATGGGAGTTGACTGAAGAAGTATCTGTTTTAAATTTAAAGTTATTGAAATTAAATACTTTGAAAATAGTGGGTGTGGCCACTTATAGAGCCACGACCTGATATAAGTACGTATTTCACTACTTCAATCAATGCTTATAAAACTTTAATAACTAACAGATTGTTTTAAATTGTTTGCCTAGATCTATTTATACGATGTACTTTATGTGACTTCCGATGTTTTGATCAATGCGTTACAAACTTTTAGAGAAATGAATGCTTCGCTCCTTAGATTATGTGTGAATGGTATAAACCACGAACGAGAACCACATAGAGACAACAAAAACTAAACCTGAAATGACGGAAAACACAGCGTACATTGGTTTGAAACGATGCAATAATATTTTAAAATCATTGTCCAAATAGCTCGCAAAAATATTGAAAAAGCCTTCAAGTAATTTGAAACACTCTTAAATATTCTTACTTACGATATTTACTGCACTTGAATAGCGTTTGCAACAACACAAAACAAAACTCCAGTTATCCGCAGTGTCCCCTAAAATGTGTAGTACCTATATAATATTTGTACACTGTCGGAAACTATAAGACCTAGAGACTTCAAACTTGAACATTTAGATTATTCTTGATATGCACACTGTTCAACGCAGCATAGCCAGAAAAAAAGTTATAGTATTCACACAGAGTTTGAATAATATTATCAGTTTGTCTGAACGTTTGTAATACATTAAAGGATGCATCGTAGACCCCATAAAGTAGTTAAATTCTTGATCATCTCGGCGAGACGAGTCGATCTAGCCATGCCCGTCTGTCTGTCCGCCTGTATGTAGTATGTTGTTGCCATTTTATGGGAACCAATTTTTGTGCTATCCAGTTAAAATTTTGCATATTCACTTCTCTTTGTTGCAGTTTAATAGAGTATCACTTTCACTTTTTGGGGTAGCCCCATACAAACCTACTGCTAACTTTAGACTTTGTATGAAATTTTTTTTATTGTAATAGTCAATATAAACTTAATAATTGATATGGTAACTTCTAGTGAACATTATTAGATGGGGCCCGCCCACTGTTTGGGGTAGCCCCATACAAACCTACTGCCAACTTTCGAATTTTTGTATGAAAAACTTCATTATTAATTATTAAAGTTAATACTAGGTTGAAATGCAATGTGGTGCCTATTTATGGTCAGCCACTTAACATACATAAACTAATGAGTGTGGCCCACCCACTTTGTGTGGTAGCCCCATACAAACCCACCGTGCAATTTGGTTTTTTTTTTGAACAAATTCTTTATTTAAATCAATTTTTGCTTGATTTGGTGGATTTTAGTGGACAACCGCTTCATATACATATACATATGGGCGTGTCCCGCCCACTTTTTGAGGTACTCCCATAAGAACCCATTGCTCACTTTTATGCATTTGTATGGAAAACGTCAATATTAACTTGAAATTCGATATGGTGCCATCTTATCGATGGCCGCTTCATACACATCTACGAGTGGGCGTGTACCGCACACTTTTTGGGATAGCCCCTATTTAAACCTGCCACGATTATGTTTTACAATACGATTTAAAATTTCGTGTCAATGGTATTAGGGATTCGGTTCAATCGAAGTTAACGTTTTTTCTTGTTATAAATTCAATTTGGACGCTGGTTTAAGAAAAAAAAAACCTTAATCGAGAAACATACATTATCACAGAAAATTGACGTGATAGAATTAATAAACAAAACAAATTTTTTTTTCTGGATTAGTGTTTAATACTTAAGCTCAATACTGAGTTTGATGAAAATTTTTGATACCGAAAAAACTTTATATAAAAAAACGCTGTCAAACAACAATAAAAAATTTTCGGCATGAATTGTTTTTCATAGAGTACTCAGCTACAAAGCTATTTAAGTAGAGACTGGCCAAAATATAACCTCAAAAGAACACTACTCCAACACAAGAGAGATCAGATAGCTGTTATTGTGGGAGCCCAATGTGTTTTAGGAAGACATGCCACAAGGCTAGGTTGGAACTCCTGGGACCTCTGCAGAAGCTGTGGAAATGCCGAGGATTAGGAGACGGTCGAGCACTTGTTATGTCACTGCCCGGCCCACAGTAGGAAGAGACTGACGTTATTAGGACGCCCCTTCCTGAATAACTCAATTGAGATTTTGGAAAAAGAGATTAAACATATTTCGACGTTCTTGACACTGACGAAGTGGTTCTCAGAGTAACTGCGGTAGAAATAGGAAAGATATATGGTATCTCACAAGGGGCCAACCAATTTTTTAATATCGATAACTAAGAGCCCAGGGATGATTGCAATGTTGGCACAGCTGCAGCTTTTAAAGTGATCATATGGTTTGCTGCATGGTGTAAGCAATTTAAAGTAAAATCTAAAATTTTTCGATTTTTATCAAGTTTCTTTTTTTAATTTGGAGTTTAAGGTATGTATTGTGTAAAAAAAATATTTGCGTGGACTGTCTTATGTTGTAGTTCCTTGAAAATTGGTTTGAATTGAGCATTGTGGTATTAAGCCCCAAATTACCTTTTACACCTTTTAGTGGAGTAAAATTAATATAGATTGGTCTTTATTGGTGCTAGTTCTTAGTGCTTGTGAAAATGTGCGTCTTTGTGATTCTAAATGTTCAATATGAAGCCTCGGAAACGCCCATTTTATAAGATATTACTTATTTTAGGTACTATGTCGGTTTCAAAGCGAGCAATTTTTTCGGTATGGCGCAAGAAAAAGGGTAATTAAGAGAGAAATATGTCGCTCGAGAATTATGTTTTTGCGAATATTGATGCACTAAGGCAAACAAATGAAGAAGTAAAAGCCATCAAGAAAAGAATTAGAAATTACGCTGGACAACTTCTATTAAGATGGAAGAGGTCTGGAAATCGGGGGGATCATTTTGAAAAAAAAAAAATATGGAGTGGTTAAACACATTATTTATTTTCATTCAAAAACTAAGTTGTGCGGGCCGCCCTGGGAAATCGTTTGCAAATTGTAGTAGTGAAAGTCAAGTCCAAAAGGTTATGGTAGCGACCAGCAGCAGCTTATACAAAGCAGGCAAAAGTAATGCTGCCAAAGTTGCAAATATGTTGAGCTCTGACACTAATAGTGTCGACAAAATAAGGACGTCGCTGGAATATGAAAACCGGAAGCCCATACCATATTCGCCAGATGAAGCCATGGCGCTATTTATTGAAGGGGGTTTCACGAAACATACGTATATCCTTATGCGAAGCCGAGCGAAAGCCAGGAACGCTGATATTTATCCGAGTTATAATACTATAAGAGAAGCAAAAAAAAATGTTATCCGGTAGGGGCAGCTGTAACTGACACTTCAGCAGAAACTCCAATACAATCCTTGGTAGACAAATAATGGCAATACAGACAGAAGGTTTATTCAGGATCCAATTTTGGCAGCTGAGATTACGGCAGTCAGCGAATCATTAATATACCGATTCAGCGTGCTATTGCGATCGATGGCCTCCGGACATGACATTGATCCGGACGCTTTTCGGAAATACGCCCGTGGTACTATATGCCTTCCTCGATCCATAAAATTTTATTGCACGGGGCTGAAATAATAGCTCAGGTTCCACTTCCTATAGGAATGTTGTCGGAAGAGGCTCTTGAAGCTACAAATAAAGATTTCTGCAATATACGCCAGCACCACACTCGAAAAAATTGTAGGAAAAATACAATGATGGACATTTTTAACGCTCTACTTTCCTCAACTGATCCATTTATTACATCAATAGCTAAAAGGTTTTCGAAGCATTTAAGCTAAACCTTCATAATTGATGAAGAGGAGTGCAGTTTATTGCTAGATAAAACTTTAATAGAATTAGAGTAGATTAACGTTAAGTATTTTTTTAATAATTGTTAATATAGTATAAGTTGAAAATTAATTTTGTTGTTAATTTAATTAAATTACTTAGAAAAAAATGCAAAGAAGGTATGAAAAAATAATGAATACTTTAAAACTACAGCACATAACAATCTTGAGATCATTTTAAAATTAAGGTTTATATAGGAGGTATGAGAAATAGTCGGCCGATTTTGCTGAAATTTGAACTGAATATGTATTTTTAGCTAAACAGCTTAAGTTGCAAATTTGCATTTGCATAATGAAACAGCGCTAGCTCGCGGCTCGGGCCCACTGTGCTACGTTGGCCTAAGTGACAATGTGGGGTTCAAACATGTTGGCCATCCTAACCTAACCTAAATGGAAAAATAAAAATTTATATTTCGTAGGACTGTCTCGTCGTGCGTTACATGTGTATACATAGAATTTATATAGTGAACAATATTTTAGGTAGATATGAACCTATTGTACATATTGTTCAGTGTAAAATGAACTGAAGCCAGCTAAGAATTTACATCTATATTAAGTTGAATTGCAAGCATTTATTTAATTAAACATTATGTTCCACAATACACAGCAAATGTATTGTGGAATTTGAGTTAGCAAAACCAACACACATTTTAAACCACTGTGCAGTATGGCAGATGAAGAACAAAACAACAATAACAACAAAAACAAAAACAGCAGAAATTCGAACGTGTTCGTTCCGAAATCTCGCGCTATTCGCTCGAACGCTCTCGATGCAAACGGATGTCCCCATACGGCTATTGTAAACGCGCGCAGTAACATAAATTATACAAAAACAACAAAAATAAATAAATAAATAAAATTTAAAAACAAAAAAAAAAGAAAAAAGCAAGCAAGCATTTTTACAAAAATAAATCCATTTACATATTCAATACAAAGCTGCTATAGAAACAAAAGTGCGCGATAGAAATAAATTTACATACATACATTCATATATCCAAAAAGAAGTCCAACGAATTCTAAAGTTTCTTTTTGACTAGTAGTATTGGGATTATTCGGAGAAACATTAAACATGTTCAGCTCATTCACAGGTAACAATATCTACGACAATTTGTATATATATGTAAAATATTTTTTTTACAATTAACATTTTCAATCTCGAATAAAAACTACGTTGCATCAAAATCAATATAAATAATATAATAATTGAATTGAAACCAAACAAAAAATCCATAGTTCTATAGTATTTCAAGTGTTATTAGTCATCGTTTGCATATATTTACATGCATAGATACATACCTACACACTTGCACCCTTACACACTGACACATTTACACAGTTATACACACACACACACACACACACGTTCAGCAATCCTTTACAAGTTTTGCTGTTGTTGTTTAAGTTCAAGTTATCCTATGTTGTGGCAAGGATTATTATGTCATCGTACGAAACTTGAGGTTGAGTGGACATCAGCAATAATACAAAAATTGTGTGCCGTCATTCCAAACAGCACGAGTAAATAAATTTTAGAGACAGCAAAAGTCCATTTTAATTGAAATTAATTTTATTTCATAATATACACTCACCCACACACCCACACACACACACACACTGAAGCTGCATTTGAAATTAAAACAAACTTAATATCATCGTCTTATTTCAACTATTAGACACTCTGGTCTACGATTCACCCAAGTTTTTTTTTTTTTTGTTTTTTTTTTTGGATGTGGGTGTGGTGTGCTCTTCGTATGTGAATGTCTTTCATGTCATGCTGAATATACCGAGTATACGAGTTCTTTGGTGAAAGTTTCTCAAACTTTTTAAGTAACAACATTTTTTAATATTCATAAGTGGGCAGTTTAATGAGTCAGTGAAAATCGCCTAAAATACGATATATGTATGTATTCCAGAAAATATTTTTGATGCAGTATTTTCAGTATTTTCCTTTTGCAACTTTTTAGAAACTTTCTCTTACACTTTTTTAGTGTAATTTAGGTGCGCTGAACATGAAAAATATACTAATTTATTTATTTTTCATTTGGGCCATTTACATAGATAACGGTATGTGCGCATATATGCTTTTGGATGTATGATTTTTTACTCAAACCAGCGTCCAGTGTGACGTGCAAATTCGATCGAAATGAATCATAAATCGTTGAAAAGCTAATTAAATTATCTGTCTAACCTAACGGTACCTAATTCGTTTCAAATTTTCGATCGTATGAAAAATAACTGAATGACAGCTGATGAAAGTTTAATTTTTATGCAATTTCGAACGAATTTCAAGATTAGTTAAAAAATGGGAATGTTATGGAAGAAAGTAGAAAAAAATGCTGCTAAATCAATGTATTTGTTTTAAATTAATGCAAAATATATGAATTTTTAACTGGCTCAAGGTCATTTTATATTTTATATTTCATATATTATATATTCATATAGTATATAGTACATTATAGGTTGCCAATAACAATTACATTTAAATTCCAGGTTTTCTTTCTATCTTCTATAATATTTTTATTTGTTATGTGAATTTGGTCTGCTAGGTCGTGAAATCATTCGATAGAAACGCGAATGGTATACCGTTATACGAGTAATTTAATCACATCTAGCGATATATTCTTCAATGCAATCGGACTGGCTATTTACTCTAGACGCTGGTTTAAATAAAATCTAACATAGAAAAATACAAATATACCGTTATCTAGTTGACAAGGTGAGATTGTTTTTCGTGTTCAGCACATTCAAATTACTCTAAAAAACCTTGAGAGAAAGTTTTTATTTTTTTTGCTCTAAACTAGTATTTTTCTTGTAACTTCTGTGTTTCGAATATCAAGTTGGCTTCTTTTTAGTGCATGAAGACAGCATTTGTAAGCGAAATAATTTTAAAACTTCAAACACTACGAACTACGCTAAAATCTTCACTTCGGACTTTGACAAAAATATTATGTTTAAATCGATTCTTTCAAAACGGTTTGTCAGTTCCAGAGTATCCAGTGCATGCGTTAAGAGCCCGTTTCAAATCTGCCTTCGAATAGCCATAACTTTGCGAAAAAAATTTGATTTCTTGAAATTTGAAAGTAAATGGGTAAGAGAGGTACTAAATGATGTATTTGGAGAGACAGACCACAAAAATATTTTGCACCCTGTACATAACCTCAAAAGTAGGAAAAAACGCCGTTTTTCGGATACATAACATCAAATATGTCAAAATCCTGACGTGATGGGCCAATTCTGACCACGGATTCGGATTCTACGCAGCAAATTATTTCGGAAATGACCTTTAGCTTTCCAACAACTAAACCATGTTGACCTGTGTAATAGATTGACCATTTCGACCGATGACCTTTTGCCATCGTTCTAGACCACTTTGCTTCTGCGTAGAACTGGGTGAGATCTTCTTTAACGGCGTGAACGGCATGTAAAATTCACTAAGAAATGTGAAAATTCGTGCAACGCCATATATTGAAACAAATGCGTCAGGACTTTTCCAATTATCCGATATAACTTTATTCTTGTAAGTAGTTATGAGCGCATAGAAATCTATAAACCACATTTATAGTTTCTTTGTTGCCAACATTTCGTGTATCTTACGCCAATCCTTATAAAATATTTCATAAAGATACAAATCGGAACACTATGAGTGTTAGCCTCATATAGACCTGTTATCATTTTTGAGTTTTTGGGTGAAAACTTTATGTTTATATATGTATTTTAGCTGGCTCAAGGTCATTTAACATTGAGAAATATTTTGAACATATTTATTTCTAAGATAACAAAAACTTTTAGTTTCAAAGATACACGCAGATACACGTGTTTCTAGCTCAGCCACGAAGTTCTCATCAGTGTGCTGGCCATCATGGAAAACGTGTTGTGTATCATATGAGTACCTTTACAATATCCTATAATAAATGCTTGCACCCTTTCAAGCATGTATTGTTGTCAGATTATCACCTTATAAACTACTTCAATGGCACCGCTGCTTAGAAATTTTGCATTTTTGGTAGTTTTGGGGAGTTTTGTAGGTTTTTTCTTGACTTTATTGGATCAGACAATCAAATGCGAACGTTTTTTTTTTTGTAATTATTTTTTAAATTAATTAGTAAATGTAGTGCCATTGCGTGAATATAATTTAAATTATTAAGTCCACTTGAGCTAGCATTAATTCGTATATAGGTACATAGTATATGTAGGCCGCTAAATAAAACAAACATTTTGGTTTATGTATTTAATTAATTAAGCTGGAATTACTATTCAATTATAATAAAAAATCACAGATGTCTAGATCGGACCACTAACGAATAGAGTTCATACAAATCTATGGTTCATATAAGAATCCATAAACATGCTATTTCGGCATCTGCTCTAAATTCCGCGTATTTGAAGAAATTTTTAACTTAAAGGAATTAGTTAGTACGAATTAGTTAGTTTATCAAAATAAAAAAAGTTTTCAACGTTAAAGCAAGCTGATTCTTCTCCGATAGCATTCTGCAGTATTATTTTTAATCCGGTACCGTTTTCGTTAGAGAATTCGTTAGTTTACCGCTTATTATTCAAGTACAGAAACAATAGGCAAGAAGACATTGCTGATCGACTAGCTTTTCAAATTTATGTGCAGTGCAGTTATACGAATGCAGGTATAAGTATGCGATTTTCACTAACTTATTACAACAAATAATTTAGCCTAATTAAAATATTTAAAAAAAGAATGGCATTTTTATACCCTGTACAAAAATATTTGTTACAGGGTTTATTGGGCTTGTTGAATTGTGGGAGACTCCATAATTTATATATATTCGCGATATAGCCATGAGTCGTTATAGCCATGTGCGTACGTCCGTATGTCTGTCTGAATGAAAAGTTTTCCATCTAGAGAAGACTTAGGCCCGATTGCTCATTTTGTGTATAACTTATGCATGTGTATAAAGTGATGGGTAAACGCAATATCGTTCTCTCATGTTGTGCATTGATGTAAGCATTGGTATAAAGTTATAACATAGTTAATTTTGTGTATAAATATTAGCTTATGATATTAAGATTTCAGTGTTGCTCATTTACACCGTTCTTACAACTGTTACACATATGGCAGCACCAATATTAATGATAATCCACAAACCATTGTTGAGACGCCGTTACATCCTCAAAAAGTCACTGTTTGGTGTGCTCTATGGGCAGAGGGAATCATTAGTCCATAGTTCTTCAAAAATTAAGCCGGCCATAATGTTATAGTCAATGGTGAACGCTATAGAGCCATGATTAATGACTTTTTCGTGCCTGAATTGGAAAATGTTGATATGGACGACCTTTGGTTCCAACAAGACGGCGCTACATGCCATACAGCCAACGAAACAATAAATTTATTGAAGGACACTTTTGGTGAGCGCATTATCTCGCGTCGTGGGCCTGTGGCGTTTCCTCCAAGATCGTGCGATTTAATTAAAAAATTAACTATTTTTTGTTTGGTTATGTGAAGTCGCTTGTCTACGCAGATAAGCCCGAGGCGATTGACGCCTTGGAAGAGAATATTCGGCGCGTTATTGCTGACATACGGCCCCAATTGCTGCAAAAAGTGGTCTAAAATTGGGTCTCTCGGCTGGAATTTATTCGAGTTAGCCGCGGCGCCCCCTTACCCGAAATCATTTTTAAAACGTAATGGCAAACCCTTATCTTTATAATAAAGCTAAATTCTTGGCCACAACATTAAATTATATGCGTTTTATTTCTTCTTGAAAACCACACGTCTAAAAAAAAAAAACACCCGTTACAACTTTTGGCCCTTTTCCTATCGGTGGTTATTTTGTTTTACTTTTAATTTTCTTATTTTTTATGAATTATTTTTCCCGCTGGATAATGGAAAGAAATACAAACAGCTGTGTTATTAAACCAACTGGTTAATTTTTCCAACTGGTCCTGCCAACTCGTCGATGAATGTGGAAACCTTACCGTTGTGGTGTTGCCACTTTATCACACATAAAATTACATAAAATTTATTGAAACAGAAAATGAGGAATTCACATCGTTGCGATAAACTTATCTTTGATTTTGTAAAACAAGATGAGAAATCGAGCCTAAGACAAACTAAACGCACGCTATAGGGTCTCTAGATACCACACTGCTACAAGAATAAAATTAAATGACAAAATCATTTGTTTGATTTGTCTCCAAAATAGTTTATGGACGTAAAATTTGGAAGCAAATATGTACACAGATCAAGTTTAGAACAAGTTTTGGATGTAATGCTGTGGGCGTACACATTGTTTTAAGGTAAACCAGCTGAAAAATAGAGTATCATATAGTTGAGCACCCGACTATTGGTTTTTCTTCTTGTATATTCAAATGTGTATCACGATGTTCATATACGAGTATATATGAACATCTGAATTCTAAACTACTGAGATAATATATTCAGATATTGTAGAAATAACGAATCGGTGTACCTCTGACAATAAATGAGCGTCTTAGTTTAAATAAGGAACTTATATTCTTTATCGAGGGGTGACATAGAAACCACTTTCGTCTCAAAATTTCCAAATTTTATTCCTAAAACTAAATTTTATTAATGAAATTTGAATATTTTGAGACAAAAGAGATTTCTGTGTCACACCCGTGTATTCATATTCATATTTTTTTCAGAAAGATATTTAAAAAAAACTCTTAAACAAAAGAAATTTTCATGTATGTATTTATATTTAGTAATTATTTCTCAAATGCTTCATGCGTTTCATCATTTGTTTTGCCCAATGTAAACATTAAGTATCTCTATGTAAATACCCGTACAATCGTATATGCATTTATAGAACTTAACGAAAAATGCGAATAATATCAATATTTGCACAGTTTTTTGTTGTTATTGTTGTAATAAAACGTGCTCCAAATTGTCTAAGCAAATCGTATTGGGTTTTTAGTTTTCAAATATTTTTCGAAAACATTTTTCTGTTGAGTTTATTTAATGTAAAGTCTTTTCATTTAAAAATGTGTTTACACAAATTTTACCAACCACTAGAAATTTTGAATTATGTACTTTGCTTTATGTATCTACCTACAATATATAGGTGTACATATCCAAAGTATATTTGCTTTCGAAACCATACATTTTCTGTTTATGAGGCATATATAACACATCCGCATATGTAGGTATATAAATATATAAGTAGATAAATAGAATGTAAAAGATTCTATAAATTTTATTGAACTTTTTTACCTAATTTTTAAACTGTATCTAATTTTTTTGTATGCAGACAGCTCGAAATGTAAGTACCTTTAAAGTTTGGAACATCTAACGTTTATATCGTATACAATATTGTTCTTATGTATATGATAGATAGAATCTATTCACTTTTGTTAGTTGTAGCTAAGAATTGCAAATTCATTCCATCTAGTACATTCGACAAATTGAAATTATTTTTTGATTATTTAATAATATGCTATTTTCTATTTATTAGATAAAAATTGGCATTTCAGAAAGTAGAAGATACAATATTTGTTTCGGCTGCATGTTGTTTTTGTTGTTAAAAAGTCTCAGCATTGGTTGTTATTCGTTTCGATAGATTCACGATATTAATTTATGTTGCTATTAACATTACTATGTAGCTGGTGCTTGACCCTCTGTTGCTTCGCATCCTGCTTCATCGGTTACGGATTCGCGGCCGCTTCTGGTGTTACTGCAAGTGCTGCTTCATCGGTTACGGCTTTGCGTCCTGCTTCTGGTGAAGCTTCGCGTCCTGCTTCATCGGTTACGGCTTCGCTCCCTGCTTCTGGTGATACTTCACTGCCTGCTCCATCGGTTACGGCTTCGCGTCCTGCTTCTGGTGTTACTGCACGTCCTGCTTCATCAGTTACGGCTGGTTCTCCTTCTGCTGGGGATGCTGCTTCCCTTCCTGGTTCACCTTCTGCTGGAGATGCTTCCTTTCCACCTTCTCCTTCTGCTGGTGAAACTTCCTTTCCTCCTTCTCCTCCTTCTGCTTCTGTTACTTGCCTTTTTTCTTCTCCTTCTACTGGCTCCCCTCCTTCTCCTTCTGCTGGTGATGCTTCTCCTCCTTCTTCTCCTTCCGCTGGTGATGCTTCTCCTCCTTCTTCTCCTTCCGCTGGCGATGCTTCTCCTCCTTCTTCTCCTTCCGCTGGCGATGCTTCTCCTCCTTCTTCTCCTTCCGCTGGCGATGCTTCTCCTCCTTCTTCTCCTTCCGCTGGCGATGCTTCTCCTCCTTCTTCTCCTTCTGCTGGCGATGCTGCACCTCCTTCTTCTCCTTCTGCTGGCGATGCTTCTCCTCCTTCTTCCCCTTCTGCTGGTGTAGTTACAGCTTCGTCTTCGCCTCCGCCGTCGCCTCCATCATCCGGTGGTGGCGGTTCTGATCCTTCGCCTTCTCCCCCTTCTTCGTGTGCATTTTCACCTTCACCTTCTCCTCCTCCTTCTTCTTCTGGGGGTGTGCCATCCCCTCCCCCTTCTCCATCTTCAGCGCCACCAGCTTCAGGTGTGACAGCTGGCGACTCCTCCTTGTCCGGTGCTTCTTCCTCTGGATTCTGATCACCACCTTCAGCATCGCTCCCATCCTTTACATCATGATGGAAATGATGCAAATGCTCGTGACTATGATGGCGAGTGTCATTTTCATCATCATCCGGTCCTGGGTAAACGCACTTCATGTCTTTGTGCACCACACAAATAAAATATTGCTTCTCTTGACAATTATCATCCGTCACAATTGTCAAATTTTCTCGCAGGCGCAATTCAAGGCAATCGTCTAAATTCGAACGATGTGTTGGCTCGACCACTTTATTGTCGCTAAAATAACGTACCGGCCGCCCAGTGCTTATATAAGTAAAACGACCTTCGGTCTGCAAGTCATTGCCACCAAACCAGAAGTCCTCCATGTTGCCACGCGTTTTTAGGAAGTCTGTAACACCTTTGAATTCATCCTCAGTGCCCAGTTCCGCCAATGTGAGCCCTTTACGCAAGCAATTATTTAATGCGCCAAACCAGTTCATCTATTCAAAATATTACGTATAAAAGCAATGATCACTTCAGTTCTACAGTATAAAGTATACAATACCTTTTTCACAGAAAAATAATAACATTTTCCATTGAGCTCTCGCATATAGCTTTTACCACATGGACCCTTGTCCTTTTTAGGTTTGTCTGATTTTTTTAAGAACACCTTATCGGGATAGGTTACTATAAACGTGAATATCACAATTTGTAACAGCTTCATTGCAGCGAGTAGCCGGAGCACAAACTGTGCAGCTTTGATTACAGATCTTCTATTTATATCTTCGTCAAAATCAATTAAGTAGATGCACGTTTACAATAAATCTGGAAACGTTCCGATAACCGACATAACAACTGTAAAAAATCGATTTGACACCACTTGTTCAACACAAAAGTTCACTGCATATAAAGCAAATCGATTAAATGTTATCAATGGAAATTTTATTTCTAGAAACATATTTGACCTTCAGTTAGATTCCAGCGGTCAGACGGAGACGAACTATTTATTTTATTTTAATGTTACCGTCAACTATCGTCAGAACCGCACTATAATTTTGTTTGAAAGTCTGTACACAAAGTACATATACAGGTCTGTATTTCGGTGCTCACTTTCGGCAAAATTTTGCGAAAGTGTATTCGATAAAATGGTAAATTTGTCACGTATGACAGGATTTTGCGATTTCAATTCATTTGCCTAGAGTAATATGAGTTGGATTTGATCAATGCCAAATGAATTCAAATCGCGATATGGTTCCAAAATGTACTCTTTTGTTGAATTCACTTTCGCAACATATTCCCGACACTGAGAACCGGAATAGGCCTCTATGCCTAAATGAATTTGATTAAATAAATCAGTAATAAATATTTTACACTGATCCAAATCGATTACTTATTGTATGCAGATGTCATACAAATCTATAAGTCAAATTTTGATTCTGGTACAGGCAACTCTTTATCGTTTCACTATATAGATCTTTGGATTAAAGAAGAGGATTAAAGAAGAGAGAGAAAGAGGTTTTCTCTCTGCTGTGTGCAACATCGCAAATTAGTTCCTCAGTTTTTAGGTTATCTTTTTGAAACTTGATATACCGACTTTTTGTAAATGTATAGTATATTTAAATGAGTCACAGTACTGCCAAAGCTGAATTTATTTATGGTAGTTTAAGTCAACTCTGAACAAATATTACCATCTTAGCGAATTAGTTTTGTATCAATAAAATTTATGGAGAGTAAATGAAGAGACTTTTTGTAAAATGTTGTCTAGTGCTTCTTATTTTCCTCATGCAACGTTTATGTGTATTCATCTAATCTGTTTAGACTTAGTGTGCATGTGTGAAACTGTGACAGACACGAAGATCGTTCTAGCAGTACCAGACCTGATATCAGTTGGTCGTTTGACGATTAAGTTTATGTTGCAGCGCCGATCCGTCCAGAGAAACGCACAGTTTAAACTACTGCTTCGCATCTGATGTATTGCGATGGATTTATGTTTTATCCACGTACCATATTGCGATCAATTAACGTCGAACAGTTGATACATGATTGCGTTTGAGGTTAATTTTGACACCCTCCTTCTTTTTGATCTGATTGTGATACAAAAATACTATAAAGAATAGAATCAATACCAAATATTATTGTACATAAATGTTAGCAAATCTGTATTTGATTATACTGTTCCACAGATATACAAAAATGTTAGCATGTTTCAACGCTCCTACTTTTCAAATGAGTATCATCAAAAGAAAAATGATAAACATTTCTGTAACACGGTAACTTTTTTTTTGACTATGTTCGATCCACGTTGTTTGTTGTTTTTTTAGAGCTAGAAGAAAAAGCATAGCACGATGATCGAGAGAATAATAGAAACCGATTTGCCATGACTTGCAATTTTTATACTCTGTACCCATAGGACAGAAAAAATTCGTGGCAGACCATAGAAATCATATATATTCTTGATCAGCATCGGAAGACGAGTCGATATAGACATTTCCGTCTAGAATATTAGAGATAGAGACATAAAGTGTATCTTGATCCGCTCGACAAGACGAGTCGATCTAGCCATGTCCGTCTGTCTGTCTGCAGCGTTTTTTTTGTGCACCAATTTTCAAGATATCCGGTTGTAAGTTGACGCATAGACTTCTTTTTATTGCAGTTTAATAGAATATCACAATTGATATTCCACGACCATTTTTTTGAGTTAGCCCCCATACAAACCACCCTTTCACTTTGGACTTTTTGTATGATAATTGTTTTAATTGCTGTCAATATCATCTTAAAAATTGATATGGTGGCGTCATTTGAAGGGTGTGTTCCCTCCACTATTTGAGGTAGCCCCTATACAAACCACACGCCCACTTTTAGCTTTTTATATGGCGCTGCTTCAAATACCTGTTAAATTCACAGCTTGAAACTTCATGTGAATGGTTTTAAATCATTGGTACCACCAAAGTTAACGTAATAATCGTCTAGATCGGTTACTAAAAGAAGTATTCCCCACAAAAATTTTATAGCCGTTTTTAAGTTTTTGTTTAACTTTCTTTTGTGGCATAGAAAATCGATGCCCACGTAATTTTTGATTTTTGTTTGATGTTCGGGAGCAAAAAGATGTCATTGGGTGCCTAATGGAAGTGTACGGCGGATGACCCATCAATTCGATGTTTTGAGTGCTCAGAAACTCGCTTGGACGACATTTACGAAATTCGTCTTGAAGAGAGCACCCTTACGGTGTTTATGGATGGTGCTTGATCGCCGTAAATATATTTTAGTTCATCGATGCATTTCTGTCATGATACGTCGAAAATTATGAAAAATGATCGCATGAATTTGTTCACGGTTTAATTAAATTTAATGCTCGAGATGATTTTTCAAACAAAACTAAACTACACAAAAATTGCTCGTACGTCTAAACGTTCTGAGTACGTTTACGCTAAAATAAATCAAACTTTCCAATGGAAATGACAGCCGACACCAGGTGTATATGTAATTTTTACTGGTTAATGCAGGGAAATGCATGAACTCTTTGTGAATTCCCAGCGTACTCTGAAGACAAACACAAAAGTATAAAAAGAGCTTATAGCGTGGACACTTCTAACCTCTTGCATTATACTATCATATCTTGTAATGAGATATGAGTTTGCATTAGAAGAACTTAATGTTTTTATGATATGTATGACTTGAGAATATCCGCGGACATGAAGTGCAAATACATTTAATTTAATTAAAAGAGTATTAAAGTATAAGAATCGATGGTTCTACATTAACTCTATGGTACAGCTTGCATTGCTAGTTTAGTGGTTTTTACAGCTAAAATTTTTTTATTTTTCGTACTGAAAAATTTTATGAAGGCTTCAAATCGTCAATTAAGCATTAAAAAACTTGACAGTATTTTGTTATATGCTTGTTAAGAGCATTGATGCTTCGGTTCTACCGAAGTTAACGTTTTCTAATCTTTTTATAAGAACTTTTTGATTTCCGTAGCATTCCTTTTAAACTGAGTACTGTGCTTTAGTAATAAAATATAATTAGAGTTTGAAAAACATTTATTTACAGTACTTTTTATTTTAACTTATTTTATGCATTATTTTATCCAGGTTTGTGTGGGATCTGCATGTTTTGTCATTTCAACTGAATTATCTAGATTTGAGATAGTCCATACCGTCTCATAATCTTCATCTTCTCCAATATCTCCTGGTCCCTTGGACTCTTCTGTTATATATGTTCCAGTCGTTTCAATTGTTGATTGCTCAACTGATTGAAAAGGTGTGGTTCTTTCTGTGAAAGGGTTTGATATGGTGACATCATCCTCACCACTGTCGATATCGTGATGGAAGTGATGCAAATGCTCGTGACTGTGATGCCCCTTCTTTTTATTTTTACCATCGTAATCGTCAGGGCAATACCTTTCCGAACAAATAAAATACTGGCGCTCCTCACAATTGTCATCGGCAATTACTGTTACATTCTGACGTATGCGTATCTCCAGACAATCGTCACAATCCGAATGTTCAGCAGCATCGAGTAAGCTGTAGTTACTGAAGTATCTCATGAGGCGACCATTGCTAATATATTGAAAACGACTTTCATGTTCCAGATCATTACCACCAAACCAGAAATCGTCTGTGTTTCCTTTGCTAGTGAGAAAATTATATACGGCATACAAATCCTGTGGCCTGCTCAAATCAGCTAATGTCAGCCCCTTGCGAATACAATTATTTAAGGCACCAAACCAGCTCAACTATAATAAAGCAATGATGTAATGATAGAATAGCTAATTACATGATTATACCTTCGATACCGAAAAATAGTAACATTTTCCAGCGAGTCTTTTAAGATATCTTCTACTACAGCCAGATGCTTTTGATCGTGATCCCAGGACAGTCAGGTCCCGCAGCGCTATTAACACAATTGCTAAAGTGATAGTTACTATAATTGTTCGCATTTTGTTGAAATGATATCTTTATTATTATGTCAACTTTTGTCTTCTATTTATACTCGATGTGACACTTTAATGACAAAAATTTTAAATATTATATAATATGCGGTGATGTTCTAATTCGAATCGATTTTATGAATCAATATATGGTAATCATGTGACATAACATCACTAATTTGAGGCCATAATTTGCACGTACTATATTATTTTCTATAAATAATTTGTTATGGTTTCATAAGATATTTTTTTTTTTTTTATTTTGAATATTTTCTAACTTATTTACAGTACTTTTGTTTAAACTAATTTTATGCATCAGCATTATTAGACTTTCCATGTGGTAATTGAAGTAGCTGGAATTGTGCTAGGGCGTACCGATTCACTATCATCATTCTCCTCGGATGCTATATTTTCTGGACCTTCTGTTTTGTATGTTCTAGTAGTTTCCATTGTTGATATTCAAAAGCAGTGACAGGGTTGGATATGGTGATATCATACTCACCACTGTCGATATCGTGATGGAAGTGATGCAAATGCTCATGACTGTGATGACGTTTCTTTTTTCGCACACCATCGAAACCGTCAGGACAATACCTTTCCGAACAAATAAAATACTTACGCTCATCACAATTGTCGTCGGCAATCAACGTTATATTTTCACGTATGCGTATCTCCAGACAATCGTCACAATCCGAATGTTCAGCTGGATCAAGTAAGCTGTAGTTACTGAAGTATCTCATGAGGCGACCATTGCTAATATATTGATAACGACCCTCATGTTCTAGATCATTACCACCAAACCAGAAATCCTCTCTGTTTCCTTTGCTAGTGAGAAAATTATATACGGCATACAAATCCTGTGGCCTGCTCAAATCAGCTAATGTCAGCCCCTTGCGAATACAATTGTTTAAGGCACCAAACCAGCTCAACTATAACAAAGGAATGATGTTAAATATGGCACACTTTCCCTGCACATAATAGAATAGCTAAATACATGATTATACCTTTGATACCGAAAAGTAGTAACATTTTCCAGCGAGCCTTTTAAGATATCTTCTACTACAGCCAGATGCTTTTGATCGTGATCCCAGGACACTCAGGTCCCGCAGCGCTATTAACACAATTGCTAAAGTGATAGTTACTATAATTGTTCTCATTTTGTGGAAATGATGTATTTATTAATATGTTAACTTTTATCTTCTATTTATACTCAATGTGACAATAACGTAAAAAATTGCGATGATGTTCTAAATCAAATCGATTATATGAATCAATATATGGTAATATAACAGCACTATATACATTATAATTTGAGGTCATAATATGCGTGTATATTATTTGGTATAAATGATCGTTTTATTGTGTTATCAAAACTCGACGGGATAATGGATAATTATTTTATGCTAATCGTTATGATCACCCCCTTGTATATTTTTTACCAATGATCTTATTTATGTTTTGATCACACATTTTATTTACATTTTTATATCTTAATATTTTTATTTTTTTAATATTGCCAACATAAATGTGGATATTTTCATATTTATTTTATAAATAGCTTAGCTTTCAGCCATTTCTGGTGTAGGTTGTTTGGATTCGCCTTCTGAGTCATACACTTTAGTTGCCTACTGAGCTGGAGTTTCGGCACCCTCGGCTGGGGTTTCAGCACCCTCGTGTCCATCAGCTGGAGTTTCAGCACCTTCCCGTCCATCAGCTGTTGTTTCACTAGATGCTTCAGGCGGAGGTGGCTCGGATTCAGCACCCTCGCGTACATCAGCTGGGGTTTCACCAGTCGCTGCTTCACGCCCAGGCGGAGGTGGCTCGGATTCACCTGCTGACTCTTCATCCTTCTCACTCACTTCCTCTTCGTCATCTGGAGTAGTTTCAAGATTTTCACCACCGTCGGCAGCAGGGGATTGCTCGCCCTCGCCTCCACCCTCAGCAGCAGGGGTTTCCTCGCCCTCGCCACCACCCTCGGCAGCAGGGGTTTCCGCGCCCTCGCCTCCACCCTCGGCAGCAGGGGTTTCCGCGCCCTCGGCACTACCTTCTGGTAGTGCCACAGTAGTTTCGCCTTCTTCAAATGGTGGTGTTGTACTTTGTTCTTCACCTGATATACCTGCGTCCCCCTCACCAACATCGCCTTCAGTAGCATTAGTCTCGCCCTCGTCACCGCCCACACCGCTTTCTTCACCACCAGTTTCCTCACCGGTTCCCTCACCGGTTCCCTCACCGGTTCCCTCACCGGTTCCCTCACTGCCTCCCTCACTGCCTCCCTCACTACCTCCCTCACTGCCTCCCTCACTACCTCCCTCACTGGCTCCCTCACTGGCTCCCTGACTGCCTCCCTCACCGGCTCCCCCATTGCCTCCCTCACCAGCACTTCCCCCACCACTGCCTCCACCGCTACCTGGTGCATCAGTTTCAACGGTGACTGGCTTTTCTTCATCACCACCTTCGCCGCCGTCAACATCACCTTCACCTTCTTCATCCTCCTCTTCATTCACATCATGATGGAAATGATGCAAATGCTCATGACTATGATGGCGTTTCTTCTTTTTGCCAAGTGAATCAAGATCACAATATCGTTCTACACATATGAAATACTGTCGCTCCTGACAATTATCATCTGCCACTATTGTTAGGTTAGTACGTATCCGTATTTCGAGACAATCATCACACTCCGAATGACCGGCGGGCTCAAGTAAGCTATTATTGCTAAAGTATTTTACCAAACGACCAGAGCTAATGTACTGAAAACGTCCTTCGTGCTGTAAATCATTGCCGCCGAACCAGAAGTCATCTGTATTACCTTTCGAACTGAGAAAATCAACAACGCCGTACAAATCCTTTGGTCGACTTAAATCAGCAAGCACTAGACCTTTGCGTAGGCAATTGTTCAGTGCACCGAACCAATTCATCTGTAAATTTGATCAATTCAAATCAATTGCAATCAATCTGTAGGCTGGCAAGTGAGATTTACCTTTTTCACTGAAAAATAGTAACACCTGCCGTGTATTCTTCTCAGATAACGTCGGTTGCAACCGACATTCTCGCCAAGGACCTCCGTTCTCGGCAATCCACACACAAACGCCAATATAACTAACGGCAACCAGTCCATAGTTGGTAAATATGTGTTTGTGGCTGGCCTAGTTGCAGACACCATCTATTTATATCCTACTACAGCATATAATTCGAAATTCACACACTTAACCCACTGCTGCCACACGATTTTTATCAAGTACAATTTTCGTTGGTAACATATGCATATACTTGTGTGTATGTATATTTTTTTTTTCTATCGCTGTAATCTTTAAAAGTTAATGTTTTATTTATTTATTTTTTTTTTTTTTATTTAGTTCCATAAATAAAAATATGTTTCATATTTTTTATGGGAAAAAAAAGAACAAAAAGTTTATTCCTAAAGCTACTTTTTAAACACACTAAATGTGTACGCAATTAAACCCTTCTGTTCAGCGACGTGTTAAGACATGCCGAGCGTAGAATCAATTAAATTTCTTTTATTGAATTACACATAAAAACTAATATATTTAATTAAATCACATGGAACTACTTTTTTTCCATCAGCGCCATTTGCTACACTCTGCATGTGTATAAAAATTTCAGTTTGGATAGAATACGTCAGTGGTGTCATTTCTCTTCTTAAGTGGCAGTCAGTCATTACGTGCAATTCGTGGGTTACATTTTGGATATGGACACTATGCCTTCAATATTTAGAATCTTTAATTGTTTAAATGTCAAACAGCCAAATCAGAGTTCAGTACTTAAAACATTCTGAAGCCAATTTATTTACTTGCAACAATATTTACTTTCATTTATCGATTTACTCAATGAATACGAGCAGATATTTAGTTGGGTAGACGACAGGCTATGACATCAGCGTGTCTTCTGGCAAATGCTAATGTCTCAGGAGCTTTTTTTATACATATATTTTTATTTATTTTTTATATTGGCTGCCAGCCAAGTTTATTTGGTTTATAGATAGATGGATTCAATTGTCTATCGCACATTTTCATCAGGCAAGTTGTTTGCTTTTTTTTTTATAATTATGTCCAAATTTAATTGCAATGACCTCAGACAATATGGCTCGTGTTGCGAGTAATTGAAGTACTAAAGACAATCGTACACGCAAGTCAGCGTTGTATCTATCTCATCGTCAACATCTAACCAATTTGCCGAATCTAGTATAAAAACTGTTTCTATTATTTTGTAGCATTTTTGGTTTTAGTTTGCCATTCGTTAATAAGTTTTTCTCAGTGTACAAACATACTTGCGCTTAAGGTATTCACACCTAGTCGATTAAATGAGTAATCAAAAGTAATCACACAGTGCACTTTTAGCACAGCTTAATGTTACTCTTTCTCTCTCTCTCACTCTCTCTCTCTCTCGTTGGAATTTCATAAATTACGCTGGCTGAGTTTCATATCTCATCTTTCTGGCGGCATATGAATTCCGCGTGGCAAGTACTACTAGTCTTTAGAAGCAATCCAAGTTCAATCCAATTTTTGGTTTCCTCGTAATTAGTAGAGTGCTACAGAGGCAAGCGAATATTATTCAATCGGAACAAGTGGTAGTCGTCCGGGTGTGGTAGAACTCTTCTTTTGAGCGTTTCCAATTTGATTTTAAATGGTTTTGCAGCAAGTGGCCGCTGGAATTGTCCTGCTGGAATCGCGCCCGTTTTCCTTCAATACTCGGCTCAAACGCATCAATTGTTGTTGGTAGCGATCCGCCGTGATGGGATTGATTGACTTATATAGAACTTCGCTAAGCTGATTCCGCCGAACACAGAGCATAAGCTTGAACCAATGGATATCGATGATTGGCCGGCCTTAACTCATGACTTCCTGCTTTTGGATTGTCGTAGTGAATACACTTTTCGTCACCGTCACGATACAATGCAAAAAAACACTCCAATTTTGTCTTTAGAGCAGTTGTTCGCACGTGAAAAAACGATGTGGCTTGAATTCGTATCGAACCCAATTTCCCTGTTTTTATCACCTTAAAACGCCGGAACTACTACCACACTAGCTGTACTTTCCTTCAAATTTAAGCATAAAAGCTCACTTTTTCGCAGTACATTTTGTTGTTGGAAATTAGTTATACTAGTCTCTTTTCTCAGCAACGAAGCTGTTAATTGGCTATGTGTGAATACTTTATCTGTCTTATTCATAGTAAAAATATTAAGCATTCACTAATTTTTCATTGACATAGGAAATTATGAATTTAAAAAACTTTTGATTGCGTTTCACTTAATTTTAGCAGTAGAGTCAAAAATCTTACTTAATTACTTACTTACTTAGTTGGCGCTACAACTGTTTATCCATAACGACTGTACGTAGGAAGGCGTTCCAGACTTAGTTTTTCGTTGCTAAATCGCGCACTCGGACGTTGCCTCGGGAACCGTCATCAAAGAGGAATTATAAACGAGGCGTCCTCTGTATTTTCAATGGTAAAAGTTTTGAGCTGGCGGGCATCAAACTCAGCGCAACAACCTTTAATGAAGTGGGTTTGCCTGTTCACAATTTGCTCACCTCGGAACGGATGTATACAGGGCATATGTGTCCTAACGGATATGTGTAGGCTGCTTGGGCAGTTTGTAAAAGTATCGTTTTTGGTCATTTACAAGTGAATGCCCATCAATAACTTTCTCCACTAATGTGAAGTTCTGCAAACGAGCCCATTTCCCAAAAACCTATTAACTAAAATCGATTATTTCTTTGAAAAGTTAGTTATAAATGTATAGAAATGTATAAATATACCAGTTCAAGACTGACTACGAAACTTTCTTACCGTAAATTATGCTATTGATCGCGTTTCATAGTTGTTATTAGTTTCCAATGAACGCTTACAGCATTTAACTTTAAAAATGATACTAAACTTATGCTTAGAACTAGAATTATATTGTAATACTTATTTCTATTGTAATTCAACACTATAAAATAATTACACTACGACGATTTTCGCAGCGGTTTTGCCCTTGAGAAACATGAACAAACAACATCATGACATCATCAGCATTGATGCGAAGCTCGTTTCAGATAGGCTGCCCTCAACGTTTCCATACATTCCGCACCTTTTCAGTACCCTACACGTTCTGGGCTTGGACTCATCTCTCATACACGTTAAAACTGCGAGTTTGTGGTTTGTGAATTGTTGGTTGCTGTGTTGGTTATATTGCTTACTGTGGCTTTTCATGCGAGAGCTGTTTTATTAATCTGTGAAAAATGTAACAAAATTGATAAATCATGTAAAATTTTTATAAAAATTTCCTGTTGAAAACATTTCATGATATTTGGTCCACAGGCAGCGGAGATGTAACGATTATAGTGTGTTTGTAGCAACAGTCGAAAAATGAACTTCGAATTAAAGGCAAATACTTAGTTCGGTTTTAAACTTTATTTTAAAATTTTTTACTGAAACGTTTCAATTGGTGAACGTAGTTTATGCTGATAATTGTTTCTCTCGTACCACAGTGTATGAGTGCTTTAAATGGTTCAATGAAGGTAAAGAGAACATATGGTACAGGACTACGATAAGGTTATTTAAAAAGTGCGTGCATTTATTAAAAATGATTCGAAATCTTCATTGCGATTCATGGTTATGAAATTGAATATGACAATAAATTGAAATTATTCCAGTTTGATCGACAATTTGAATGTGCGGATAGATGTGGTGCATAACTCTTCCTGGTACCATTGAAGCATGGCTTATGTTTTGTGCAAACATATTCGAAAGTAGTAAAACGTTTGCAACATAACAAATTGTTTTTTAAGCCCAATACTGAGATCGATGAATATTTTTGCTACCGAAATTGTAAATTATTACTACTATGTCAAACAAACAAAAAACAGTGTTCCCAAATCGACATGAAATACTAAAATTAGATATTTATTAGGTGACGGAATGAAATGTTTTTTGAGTATATGAAGTATTTTCGGTAGCAAACATTTTTGCTATCTGAGTACTCGTTTTTTTATATGAAGTTTTTTCGGTGTCAAACATTTTTATCGATCTCAGTATTGAGTTTTAAAATGGACTTTTTCTTGTGTGGGTTTTGCGATTTGTGATAAGATTCAATCAGATTTTTTAGATTTCATAGAGTTTGCTGTCATTTTCATTAGAAGTTTGTTTAGTTTTGAAGTAAGAATCAAAGAATAGACTTCCAGATGAAATTGCAAACCACAAAAGTAAGTGAAAATGGTTGAAATAGTGAATAAGTGAAAAGGTTGTATATACCGAATTTGGTGTATTTAATTTTTATAGACTGTGAGAATTGACGAGCGAAACTATTCAAGCTGCTATAAAAAAGTGCCAAATAAATTCAATTCATAATAATTTAATTCAATCCAAAAATTAAACAGTGGAGAAAGAAACTTGATCTAAGTTAAAAATTTTAAAGTTAAGTAAAAACTGTGGGAGTACGATGTAAAATATTCAAACCATATTCAAACACATGGCCCCATCAGTAAGTTTCCATCTAAATACTTCGTATGTGGAATAGATGTGTGAAACAGTTCCATGGAATAGTGTAAATATATCAAATTTAATACTGAAGTTATTATACAACTCTCGTTCATATGTTATTATGGTATCTCACAGATACTTTTGCAGCTTCAACCGGCTTCGTATGCCTGACAGAAACCGAAACTAGAAATAACAAAAATCATAGCAAAAGTGGTTGCGATGACGTCGCATTAAAATATTGTGGAACATATTTTTTCGTATTTGTATTCGTATTCAGCTGAGCGGCTGAATTTGTTGGCTGCTTGGACTACTGCGCATTTATTTATATTGTATCGCAAGTTATTGTTACTATTGTATCTACGGAATGTATCTGAGCTTGTTTCTCTCACTCTCTATCTTTTTCTCTTTTTAGCCGGTTTGACTAGCGTTTTGGATGGTTTACGTTGTTGTTGTTTTCATTTGTTCATTTCTATGCTTTACTTGACTTGACTTACTGCGAATATTGTTCTTTTGATCTCAGCAGCTGTTCAGATACTTTTGTATCTTTTTCTTATACACAAATTTTTATGTCTAATAGCTAAATTTTGCGCTACAACTGCGCTATATATGCGTCATTATACACGTCGAGTTTTATTTCAAGTATTGTAATTTTATAAGTAGTTTTAATTGATTTTGTTGCTATTTCAGTCAATTTAGTTCGCGTTCTGTTCTGTTAATACGGTTTATATTGCGTTCTATTTTAATGCGTTGATATTTTTATAGCTTTATTTATATGTGTGTATAGGTATACATCTATATAATGTATATATATAACTTGAATGTTTGCTTGCTATAGCTAGAATTTATCCTTTTATGGATTATATACACCCGTTTATTGACGAATTACTATGACGAATTTTAGTTCATGTTTTTCAGTATAACTGCTCTAAACGTAATGTCATGAACATTTCTAAAAGGTGAACAATTCGAAAGCTTTTAAGTTGTATCTTCGTGTAGAACAGTAATCATAAAATCTAATAATAGAAAAAAGGGTATCAATCCAATTAATCTTTCGGCACTCTACTTCTGAATTCTTTGCTTTACAAAGTATGCATATTTGTGTCGATTATAAAATCATAAATTTTTGTCGAAGTAAAAATTGTCTACTGTTCTTAATTATCGAATTAAAAACTACTTTATAATTATTAAATTATTCTTATGATATCTGTAGACATGTAGACACTATACTAGGAATGTCATATATAATTGTTCCATTCTCGGAATCAGAATGGCTTTCGTTACACTTGGTGTACAAGTATTTACATCTTATATTTTCTAATAATAATATTTCATAATATTTTCTTCTAACATAGTTTTTATATCATTCGCACAAAGTGTGAAATGGTACTATCAGTTTGTCTGGAAGTTTCTAACGCAATAAAATAGATATCATACAATCCATAAATTATACAATATATATTCTTGATCAGCACGTCGATCTAGCTTTGTCCGGGTGGTAGTTGTTGCCTTTAATTCTTTAATAAACAATTCTCAAGATTAGGGCAGTCCAATAGAATATCCATATTGACAAGCCACGCCTACTTTTTAAGGTAGTCTTCATATAAACCACCCGCCCACTTTTGACTTTTTGTATGCACAACCGTTTTATTGCAGTCAATATCAACTTAGAAATGAACATGGTGACTTCCTATGGACGAATGCTTTACAATTTGTGTGATATCCCGATTTTTGGGGTAGCCCCCATACAGACCACAATACCACTTTTGACTTTTTGTATGAAAAACTTCATTATTTAGATTAATATCAGCTAGAAATTTGATATTGTCCGTGTTGATGGACAGCCGCTTCACATAAATGTACTAATGGGCATGTCCCCTATACTTTTGGGGTAACCTTAAGGCAAACCCACCGCACATTTTAGTGCTTTTGTATGCAAAACTTATTTATTTAAGTCAATATCAACTTGAAATTTGATATGATGGCTTCTTAAAGACAACCGCTTCACAAAAAATACATATACTAATCGGCGTGTCCCTTCTAGTTTTTATGGTAGCCTCCATATAAACCTACCGACCACTTTTGTGCGGTTGTATGAAAAACTCTTTTATCTAAGCCAATATCAGCTTGATATTCAATATACTAATGGGCATGTCCCGCCAAATTTTTGGTTTATGTTTTATAAGACGATTTGAAATTTCGTGTGAATGGTATTAGAGCTTCGGTTCAGCTGAAGATATCGTTTTGTATTGTTTTTTTTTTTAATTTAAAATTTAAATCAAATGGCTAGTTGAGTCGTTTGATCAATAAAACAAAGCTGTTATTAATGTTGCTATTGTATCTGTCATCTTATGTCTTGATCACTATCTACTTATTTCTCTCTGCTGAATGTGAGTGGTCAGTAATAATGAGCAGTATATTTCCCGTTCATTTACTAGACTACGATTGCGAATCAGTTATCAATTGAGCACTGATCGCTAATCAAATTAATCTGCTGAATGCGCACAATATCTCTTCAATTAATAAGAAATTTTTGTAGTTTTACTGTTATTGGATACCATATTGTATATAGTATGAAACAAAACTCCACTCTCTCATTATACTCGAAGATGTAAAATAATGCTTTTGTGAAATGGAGACGAAGTATCTATAGTGTATAGAAGTATCTATAGTGATAGATGGTCCGGAGCATTTTTGCAGTCTGTTACCAGCCACAGTTAAAATCCTAACGGAAATAGAAAGTATATGCAGGTATAATTTATGGAAAAACTGTAACTGTAAAAAGTGTAAGAAACTGTTCGGCCCATATATCATGCAAAAAGTGGAGTCTTGCCATGGGTTGCGGAAAAACACTTTGATAATGTTAACACCAATTCAAAAAAAGTTCTGAGAGTGACAGTATATAGATATTCTGTCTAGAGAAGCCTAAGAATCCCAACTACATATTTTGAAAGAGTGCCCAGTTTTGGCTAGTTCAAATACTTTGGAGAGTACCAGCTAACGTATACAGGGAAAAATGTGCTAACACTAAGCCCGTAGAACCTTGTGGCCTTTATTAGGGAGATGGAACTGTATGAGTTGTTGTATGTATTATACTAAGATAAGGACACCGCGACCGTTTGTACTGCCTATTACCCTATAATAATAGGATGATAATTTAGATGTGTACTACCTTATTACTGCAATGAGTACATTCAATCACATTCATTTGTAATAGACTATTTCATTTTCATTTGCAATGCATTCATGCAGTGCTTCAACATTACTAATATAACTTGAAAATTCTATAGTTAGCTTAAAGTTTTACATTTTTACCGAATACCATACCCTTCGTTGCTTTGAATCCATGCTTGTCTGCCGCAGACTATCTACATACGTACATACGTATGTACTCATACCGTGCCAAGTGATCAGTAAACTGAAGCCGCATGCTTCCTAGTTTAATTTTGGAATATTGTATTTATAAAACAAACTAAAAATTCGGAATGCCATTGAATACTTACTTGCCTCGATCGCACAAGCAGCAACTTTTTCATCATTTTCGATGGCTTCTTCATCGCTATAAATACATATATTTATCTCAGATATACATATATTGTAGTAGTGTAGTGGAACGCTCAAAGATCAACAACCAGAGCACACATGCATGGCATAAAGTATCTTGCGCTGCATGCCAGCTATCTAGATGTTGTATATATATATATATAGTTATAATGTATCTAGAAAAGTCATTCCGGTGGCACTTCATAAATATAAAAATAAATAGAAGAAAGCCATTAAATGACATCACATGTTGTGAATTTTTCAAATAATTTTTTTCTTTTTTGTATTGTATAGGTAGATTTTTTTTTTTGTTCGTTGTTGCTTTTTGCGTTTTACCAATTAAAAAAAAAAAAAATTTGTATATATATATATGTATATATGAACGTGCTGCTAATCAAAAGTAGCGAATCTACATACTTGGATTGAGTCAATCGCCAGTGACACTGGCAACGACGTCACTCGACGCTGTCAGTCAGCTCAGCCCGGCGTTTCTTTCGATTCCAGCGCAAACTTTCGACTCAAAGAGTGCATCTTAGAGTTTGTAACTATATTTTATAATACTCGTATCACGTACTTGCTTATAAGTATTTGAATATGTATGGAAATTATATAATAAATTGTGCTACGCTATGTAGAATTCTTATTGTGACAGTAGCGCATCTATCTAAAAGTGGCGTGTTTAAAATGTTTTATGGCTTTGAATCATTTTAATATTTTTATGTTGAATTTTTTGCTGAAATGAGTTAGCTACTTAATTAAAAAATGCTGACGCAAATGTATGTTGTCGGTAGCGAAATAGATATTTGGAACATGGTGTTGACCTCTAAGAAACACCCTGTAATTTGAAAGCTTAGTAATCTGAAATATTTATATAAACTATGAAGTCGCTATCAAGTAATACAAAAATGGTTTATAGAACAATTTGTAGAGGTAACTAAAGCGTAGGTTTATGTGAAATAATTATATAAATTCTACGTAGTTCTTGGATATGTGTATATACATATATAGGAATCAGGCACCATAAATTGGTATTCTTGATTGTCAGACGACTATATATGCGCTATTGCGTTCAAAAACAACAAGATTTTGGACATTTTATCTGAATCTTAGTGTTGGGTCTATGAATCAAAGCTCAACAAAAGAACTGTTCGAAATGGAAATGGTTAAAACGAAACGCCTGTACCTAATGGTTCTGAAATGTTTCGAAACTTTTAAATTTAGTGACTCATAACTTTAATCAAATGTACGTAACTAGGAATGCGTTGATACCTGAAGATATTGATATTTTTACTCATAACAAAATATGGGAAAGCATCGTAAATATATTTTGGGCATAAAGTATCGATGCAAATATGGGGCAAAATATTATAAATTGCAAAAAAAAAATTGCATTATATAATACTTGAACGGCCCCATTACCAACTTCGGTTTAGCATAGGAACTTGTATGTCAAGCTTCAATCGATTACTGTCTATATATGTGTGCTGTGTTTAACTACAAGGGTTGCTATTTATATTTCGGGAACTGGCAACACCAATGTCAAAAGCTAAAATCTGGCAACACCATAATAAAGTTTGACAATTTGTTGGCATAAACGAACTCACAAAGTTTTGATGTACAATTGCTATTTGTTTTGTTTACAGTGAGTTAAGAAAAGCAATTTGACCAAAAAATGGAAATTTCAAGAAAATGTTTTCGTTGTATTATTTTCCACAACTTTCGACGTGAATTATCTCAACAAGAATGTGTCAATGAACTCAGTTCTTTGTATGGCGACAAAGCACCATCAAAAAACCACAATATATCGCTGGTATAGTGAATTCAATCGTTGTCGTAGTTCGGTCGCCGTCTAATTCCGTGAAGGTCATCCAAAATCGCTTGTTCTGCCCAAAAACATCGATGCAGTGCGTGAATTGATAATGCAAGATCGTCATGTGACATATTGTGAGATAGAGGCATCCTTGCACATTAGTTCCACTTCAATACATGAACACTTAGCTTTAAAGAAAATTTGATCTCCTTGGATACCCCATAACTTATCAATCGCTCAAAAAAAGGCTCGCGTCGATTGGTGTAAGGAAATGATTAAAAAGTTCGACCGTGGTGCTTCAAAAGACGTGTATAAAATTGTGACAGGTGACGAATCATGGATATACGAGTATGCGTATGAGCTGGAAACAAAACAGCAAACGAACGTGTGGGTATTCCAAGACGAGCCAAATTCAACAAAAGTTTTTCGGGTGCAAACCACCTCGAAGCAAATAATTGTCTGTTTCTTCGGCCGAATGGGTCATGTGGCGACTGTTCCGCTTGAGCAACGTAGAACGGTCAATTCTGAGTGGTACACGACCATTTGTTTGCCGGAAGTCTTCGGAGAAATTCGTAAAACCAACCGCCAAAGACGAATCATTCTCTCACACATCTCGTCAAACAAGTGCGTTTTTGAGCATAATACAAAATAATTCCGCAAAATATATCAGAATATCTTTATCGAATATCTATTGAGAACGAAAGTTCGGCTGCCATAAACTGTGTAACTAGTCATGGTAAACGTTATTCCAAAAATATTCGTTCGCAACTGCCTTAATCGATAGTTTTGTACGAAAAACAATTGTGAAAATTTTCCATAACGGTTTTATTTTCGAGTTTTTGATCGGCTGGGTGGATTTGAACTAATAGTGAACGTTTATTCAAAATATAAGTTAATCGTAATTTATTACATATATGCATGTATATACATAGTTCCTTAATCGCTTTTTGCGCCCCTTTTCGTAAGTGCCTTGTTCGAAATAAATCTCAAACGTGACTGGTTTTTGCGCAGCGCATGAAATTTAATTTGTGCGCCGTTTCTTGTCTGATCTATCTTATTGGAGTGCATCATTGCATTATACACAGAAATCTCTCTGTGGTTCCAGTCTTTATAATCGTCGTCGTTATTGTGGTTGTTGATGTTGTTGATGTAGTTGCTAGTGTCTCTAATGAAGCATAGAATGCAATTAAACTAAGGCGTTCTTTACAGTCAATTGATAATTGCATTACTTAGCGAAATGGAATACGAGTATGTAGTGGCAGAGTATCTTTAAGTTATATCACTCACTTGATGGCGTTAGACTTATAATGCATGCTGATTTGTATGTGCAAAATAGAACGGAATTGAATAATAAAGTTAGACATTCAAGTGTCCTATGACTTCTCAAGAGCAGCATAAACTATGCAGTTTACTTTATGGCTCTACAAAAAGTCTTGATCTAATTCTTCAAACTAATAGTTTTAATCTGTTATTTGAAATCATGTTATTTTCTTAATGTTTTCAAAAGTGGTTTGGAATATTATTTGACTGAGTTTAGTTTTTGAAGACGATTTACAATCAAATAGTTCTTAAGTTGGAACCTGTATTATACTTTGATATTGTAGGCAATACTCTTACCTAAATTTTAGTTTGCACAATGTTGCTCAAACTTTTCAACAGCTGATTGTCAGTTACTTAAAAATATAGAAACAAAAATCGAAGAAAACAGTGTTCCTTCCATTGGGCAACATTACAAACGCGTGATTTGGATCTGCTGCAGGAGCACAGGGAACATCAAACCAAGTAGAATATTAGCATCATAAGAGAGTAAAGCGCTCTTAAATATGTATAGTTCAAATAAAGATTCTTTTAGAAGCTATTGCGTATCTGATGGCGAGCACTATGCAAAGCCTATTTGTTAATTATAAGTGCTAGGTTTTAAAAGAAGTCAATAATATTTCTAGTTATTTCATACCCAACAAAATTATCGTCAACCTTATATTCGTGCTATATAGATATGAGTATATGTGTATAATTAAGGTATTCACACCTAGTCGATGAAAAATAAGAAAAGTTATCACGCAAATCTCTGAACGGATTAGTGCTTATAAAAACTTATTTTCTCTCATTAGTTTAAATTTCTTACATTTACAAGTACATTTTGTGAGTTTCCTGTCACGTTGAGAAGTAGTAAGTTCCAAAGTTAATATGATCAAAAATAATTAATCAAAGTTAAATATGATTAATTTTGAAAGTGTGACTATGGTTTCAGTTCCGATTCCATTGTTCCGTCCTAATAGATACCAAACTGTTGATCGATTTTAGTTCATTGTAAGTTTTCCAAAACACTTGACAGTAATTTTCTCAGCGACTATTTTTAAACAACGGATGAGGTCGTTGAGTTTTGCTTACTTTTCCAGTACATTTTTGTTGTTGAAAAGTTTTTATTTTCTCATCAATGAAGCTGTTAATCAACTGGGTGTAAAAACGTATACGATGGTAATTTGAAAAGTCATTGATTTTTTTAATTTCGAATTTATTGATTTGAGTTTAGATCCTGAATTTTCAAATTGTATTCATTTGAGGGTGCTACTTGAAGTATCCAATTTGCATCATTAAGTACAAGGTTAATCTAAAAATAAGCGAACTTTTAACTTAAATCATAGAACACGTAGTGTCATCTATTAAATGTTGGCAGTGTTAGAAAGGTACATTTTTCTAAGCAGCTAAATTCATGCTAATCGTTTGACAGGTTACAAAATGACAAACTTTTTAATAACATCAGTTTTTGTAGTTATGTCGTAAAAACAAAAGAACAAATAATACATTTTGTTTTAATCTCGATAAAAAATTTGCTGAGACTTACGAATTGTTAAAACAAGTTAATGATTGTGTGTGTTTACACATGGTTTACACGATTTAAAAACGGTCATGATGATTTAAATGATGATTTGAGACCTGGACGACCCAAAGCATCTAATCGTGCTGAGTTAGTGGAAAAAGTAAGTGAAATAATCGCTTTCGATGCAAATTTCACTGTGAGAATGTTGGCAGAAGAATTTAATTCATCTTACTATACAAACTACAAAATATTAACTAAAGATTTGGGTAAGAGTAAGGTGTGTGCAAGTTTTGTTCCACATCAGTTAAATGATGAAAAAAACAGATTTGTCTTACCGACCAACCTCCGTATGCGCCTGATCTATCACCGTGCGATTATTTTCTCTTACCAAAAAGGAGAACTGCTTTTAAGGATGACATTCCAGCCATGCAAGCAGTCGTGACACAGGTGCTAAAAAACATCATAAAAAGCGAGATAAAGAAGTCTATGGATAAATTTGCTAAGCATGCCAAACGTGGTATTGAGTTAAATGGATCGTATTTCGAATAAATATTAGCTTTGAAACATACATAGTACCATGCTTGTTTAATTTTGTAACTAAAAAGATCGGTTATTTTTAGATCAAACCGTGTATGTGTTTGACAGGCAGGCATTAAAAGCAGCTGTGAAAGGCAGACAGTCCAGTCGGACCTTAAACAGGTCGGTGCAGAAATTGATCTAAAAAATAAACGTATGCTAACTATGAAATAGTGTTTGACGTAGATGAAACAGTCGATTTCTTTGGTCGGATCGGCGAGATCTGTGCGTCTGTCTGTCTTTCATACAAGCTTTCAATGGCTATCAAACACATACATAATGATGCAGGTTGCTTCAAATTTGACCGTTATCTATTAACAGATGGTAGTTGCCAGGAACAGTGTTGCATTTAAAGTCACTAAGCGGGTAATTCAAAAAGTCACAGACATCAAATTGCCAATTAATAATCTTATTTTGAAAATTGTTTCCAAATTAAAAACCAAAAGTTAATTTCAGCGTTGCCGAGCAAAGTAGTATTAAAATTTCGTTTCTACCAAAGTTATAGTTTTCTCATGATTTTAAAGTTTTTTATTTTTTAGTTTCTTGTATAATTAGAATATTTTTTGGACTGCATCAGTTTAATACTTTTAGAAATAATTGCAATTATGTTTATACATATTATATATTGTTATAAGACCGCACACGCGACACACTTCTTCCACCTCAAATAATTTAAATCCATAAAAAGTTAAAGTGAATGCCTGGTTTATTGCAATTTAATGGCATTTCTGATGACGACAGATATTATGTCATGCTTGAATTTAAGCTACTAATTACGGTAGTGGTGTAGATACTTATTATTTTCAATGCTATTGAAGCGTTGATTATTCAAATGCAAATTAGGTATGACTAAGAAAAGCGCACTTTTTTCCCACCTCGTTCTCTATTTTTAAAGAGAATAATTTTAATACTTGTAGCTATTTGTTTTTATTAGTTTATTTTTGTAATGCATGATTTCGCTAGTCAAAACAGCAAAATAAATTTAAATCGCCAATTAATTGATGATGTTAATTGGCTAAAGTTTTGCTTTGACGCTATCAAGAATAGAAAATTGGAATTCGAGAAAAAAAAAATACAAATTTTAATCAAAATCAAGTTTATGTTTTAAGCACACGATTTGCATTTTTAGTTAGTTTTGCGACAAAGCTGCAAGTGAAAAGTTGTACAGCGAAAATAAAAACAAAAAAAAAACAATAAAAAATTTTATTTAAAAATGTCCTTTAGAAGCTTTGGCGATAATTGTAATTTAGCAAATTTCATTTCGATAGTTTGCCTTGTGCCGATAATAATCGATTTTCTAATTTATAGCATCACTGAAGAACATTGGCGACAAGACTGCCAATCTGTTCAGCAAGAAGAAGGATGAAGCTGAGAAGTTGGCCAACGAGAAAGCTGTGAATGCACAGAAATTGGCTGAGGAGCAAGCCAAAAAGGTTGGCGAGGCAGTGCAGCAGACTAAGGGCGAAGCTGAGCATTTGGCTGCCAGCACCGGTAAGTTGCAGCAGTCCTTCAAGGATTTTAAATAGCAAAATGAAATTAAATTTCTGCCATGTTATAGCCAAGGAAGCTGCCGAATTGGCCAATGCTGAAGCACAAAAAGCTGGCCAGGCTATTGATGCCGGTGTAAATCATGCTGCAAACACTGTAAATCAGTCTAAGCAGGCTATTGACAACACTGTGCAACAGGTGAACACTGTTGCTGCTAATTCAAAGCAGGTTGCTGTCAACTTGGCCGAAAACTCGCAGCGCGCTGCTGCCAATGCCGTTGATCAGACCAAGAAGGCCGCAAATGAGGCGATCAACAAGAGCGTCAAGGCTGCTGAGCAAGTTGTCGATCAGAAGCTGAAGCAGGCTGAGGGCGCTGTCGATGGTGCCATGAAGCAGGCTAGCCAGACAGCTGATCAGAAGCTGCATGAGGCTAATCAGTATGTTGATCAGAAGCGTGAGGGCTTAGAGAAGGTAAGTTTCAGTTTTTATATATTTTATCGGAAACAGTCGATTTAGCCATCGCCGTCTGTCCGTCCGACCGTCTGTTTCAACGAAGAGATTTACCGCTAGAACCCGCAACACGCGGGAAGTAACTGCTAGAGATATATTAAGGGCACAATCTTCAAGAGGCTGGGCTACTCAACAAGAGCTGCATCTATAAATTTAACTAAATAAGTGAAATTAAGAAAGACAGTCACTAAAAATTCGATTAATTTGACAGCGAATGATTAATTTATTTCATCCAAGTGATAAAAAAATATATCTATGCTGACCCAAATAGTATCATTAAGAGTTTTCAAGCAAACGCATTGTTTAATTTTACCGTCCAGTATCCTGCTTCTAAGTAAGCCAAGTATCTTGATGTAAGTCTGGAGTCGAAATTGTTCTAGAAGAGAAACTCAGAGGAAGGAGTGAAAAAGGCAATAGGCTCTAACTACGTCTATAAAGGAACTTTTAGTAGGAAATGAGGATTGACGTGTATATCATTCATTGTTTTTACACTGCAGTCGTCAGGTCGTCGTACTCGAAGCTATGAAGCCTTGGTCTGGTGGAAAATAGCTGATACCAAGTCTCACCTCACTGTCAAATGCACTGTCGGCTTTTTACTAAAGCACACAGCAGCCGGAAGTGCAGCTAGATTCCGGGAAATTAAATCTTCTTAAGCCATGTTCTATAGGCTACAGCACTATGCTACACTTACAATAGTAGAGAATACAACTGAGTTCAAGGGGCTGCCTACTGTGTACTAGAGCACAAATGGAATGAAAATTTCCAACAATTAGTTTCCCGGGAAGGGAACTGTGGCAGCAAGGAATTCTAGTAGTCGGAACGTGCTTTCTTTCTACACCGACGAATCGAAGACGGATGAGGGCACAGGTGGTGCCGTCTTTTCAGAAAAACTGGCAACGCTACTTTCATACCATCTGCCTGACTGGTGCAGTGTGTTCCAGACAGAGATTTATGCAGTCTGACAGTCGGCGGAGCTAAATTCCATGCAACATAGCAATCTAAGTCGACAGTCATTCTTCAAATAAGATGGTGTTTTTGCATACTAAACAATTGTTCAACAGCACTAAGTTGAACCTATCTGGGTGCCGGGCTATTCTATCATATCAGGTAAAGAGATGGTGTATGGCGGCGATGAAGAGGAGATGGAAAGTATTCAACACCTCCTATAGAACTGCGCTGCACATCTAAGAAACCGCAGTTGATTTCTCGGCAAATCGTTCTTTGAAGACCTGGAAAGCTTGGCTAATCTGCCACTGAAGAAACTGGCACGTTTTATTGAGTCTATGAGAAGCTTTCAAAAGCAAAGTGTGTTAAACGAAACTAACTGAGAATACTTCCGCTAAATAAAAACCCACGACAACAGGCATCACATCACAATGGCACGACTGTTCTCTGGACGAAGTCGAACTGTGACTAGCAGGGATGATTAATAATATTAATCAACCTATTGTGCTGTAATCATATTTGAATATAATTCATATTTGTTCCTTGTTCCAGCCACAATATTAAATTGGGTCTAATTTTTTAGTCTATAGTTTTGTTTCATTTCTCAACCTTAAATTTTGGAAGATTTTTCATGGTTATTTCATTGTTGCATATATTAAATATTATTGGATTAATGGGCAAAGATCAAACCAATGAATTTCAACGAAAAATTACCGTTAATAGTGTTGGAAAATTGATTTACATTAGACTAAAAATATCGATATTCGGTACAGTCAGCATTAAATTTATCGCACCGATATTATCGTTTCGAAAATTGAAAATATCGTTATAATATCAACAATGTCACCATGCAAACTAATGTACTATCTTCAATTTAATATAAATATTTCACCAATTTTTTTTTCAGAGCGTTCACGATGCCGCCACCAATGCACAGGAGAGTGCTGGACAGCAGGCCACCAATCTATTGGGCAAGCTTCATCTGGGCAAGTAAGCAGCTTCAAGCAGGCACTTCCCCGTCCAAACTGGTCCCAGCAGATTTCAAGTGCAATCCACGGAGCAACAGTAAAGGGCTAGCGTAGTGAATCTAATCTCAGTTAAAAAAAAAAGAAAGAAAAATTACTAAAAAATGAAGAGAATTTAATAATTCTAAAAAAATATATTTAAAAACACATACAAAAAAAAAAAAAAACGTATATTAAAACGCTTAAAAAATAAATGGAATTAAAAAATGTGTAACGAAAACCTGCTTCAAAGTAACAAGTGCCAGTTATGTGATCGATGAAAATATGCTAAATGTTGAATTTTAAAAATAATTAAAAATTTTAGCTAAACACTATAAAAAAAGATGATTAAAGAAAAGAAATCAATTAATTTAAAGCAGCATAGATGTGATTTTATTAAAACAAAAAAAAAAAAGAAACAAAACTAAAATAATGGAAAAAATTTCGCACAAGACTTTGTATTTTTGTGAGCATTTTTTACACACAGCTTTTGATAAACTCAAAAATATTTTTTCTAGCCGAGCTATTGAAATCTAATATTAAAATTTTACACAGAGATTTTTTTATATACATATTAATTTTTTCATTTCCCGCCTCACTTTTTGTTACATTGAAGCAATGCATAAGAAAAAAGAAAAGAAAAGAAAAGAAAAGAAAAAATCAAAAATCAAAAATCAAAAAAAGTTAAAAAAATCAAAGAGAAAACATTTGCTACAAGCTATTTTTTTATTTCATATAATTTTAGTTAATAAATATTTTCTTATAAAACCTACGTGTATGTATAATATATACTTTCTTAAATCTATCATATGCTTTTGCAAAAGGCAATCAATCAAGCATCTTATAAACTTCTTTTCACTTAATTGCGCAAACTGCAAGTAAATTAAATATATTTAAATGTAAATTATTTTATGAGAAATGTAATTAAAAAACGTAAAAAAAAAAAAAAAATATTTTGTTATTGTACTTTTTATACATAGTGTGAATTCTATATATACCAGTATAAACAATAATGTTAAACAAATCCAGGATGAGGCGTTGATGTTAGAAGTGTCCTGCTAGACAAACGACTCACCTGGCATAGCCAAATGAAGCATATAATACTAAGAGAACAACAAGACAAACCCTCGACAAATTATGTGGTATAAACTGGTAAAAGCCCCAAGATGACACACACTGGGTATATAAACAAATGATTTCTTCTATTATAACATAAGGGGCATGTGTCAGGTGGACCCAAACGAAGCAATCTACTGCTCCAAAAACATTTGGAAGGTTGCAAGGATTGTTCCTCTTTTGAAACCTGGCAGTGAAGCTGTGCTTAGGTCGTCTTATAGGCCCATTTCGCTTCTTTCACCTATTGCGAAAGTTTTAGAGTCATTATTACAATACTTCCATCAATGACAGAACACTGTCTTAAGGCAGATCACCGGCATGGTTACAGGAAAAGACTTGGTATGACTTCAGCATTGAGTTAGAATACCACTTTTATCGGTGATGGGCTCAACAAGCCGAGGCCATGCGATGCTGTTGGCTCTAGACTTGAACAAGGCATTTGATATAGTTGATCATGCAATCTTGTTTCAAGACCTGGACTAAACCTCACTACCTGACAAAAGAAAACAATGGCTATTAAACTATCTTAATGGTAGAAGGGTATACTTTCAGTTCATGGGGGGGGGGGTGAGGTCGGTGTATCGAAAGTTAAAGATGGGTAATCCACATCGTGGAGTTCTCTCCCCTCTTCTGTTCAACCTCTATTTGGCAAAGATGCCTCTTTCTCCTTCTGGTATAAAATTGGTGACTGATGCGGATGATTGTACCATTTTATCCTCGTGCGTGAACGTCGATGAAATTGTTGGGAGAATTAACATCTATTTGGAGAATTTTTTAAATTTTTACAATGCTCGCAACCGCAAGCTTTCAACTCTCATGTCGTCGGCTTCCATCTTTACCTCCTAGACTAAGGAGATTAGGTTGGAACGTGATGTCTTTGTTGGTAGATTTAGTATACCAACAGTTCAGTACCCTACGATACTTGGTACAACATTCGATCCGTTACTTAGATTTTCGGCTCATGTCATCAAAGTAAATAATAGGCTTAAGTCGAGCAATAAAGTGCTGAAGGCGCTTGCTGGGTCTTCTTGGGGTAAGCACAAAAAGCCAATAATTACCACCTATAAAGCAACTGGACGATCTGTCCTATGCTGCTCCTGTGCTGCTCCTGTGCTGCTCCTGTCTGGACTCTTTACCTTAGTAAGACACAATGGTGCTCTGAGAACTGTTACATGCAGAAGCAATGATGCTACCGGTTCACCAGCATAATGAGCTGCTTTCGAAGCAGTTCCTGTTAGGTGTGCACAGGAGCAATCATCCTAACCATGACACTCTCACGAGCATAGTACCCACTCGAATAAGGAATGATATCAGAAACTATAACGCGAGTATTGCTCTTTTTGTACCACAGAGTCAAATAGAGGAATATGTTTATGCTTCCGGTAAGGCTCAATTGCATAAAGATGCAATTGAACAGTCAATTAGCTCTAATAGGGACAGTATTGTACAGGTGGGAGTCCACCACCTATTGACGAGAGCGAAAAACGTCTCCCTCGTAACATCAGGAGTAAACTTGCACAGTTGAGGTACGGATGGAGCAATATGTTCGAGTGTTAAAGGGAACGGATTGGGATCAGCACTAATGATTCTGTCATGAATGTGGTCAATCACCGCATAACAAGGCCTTTCTGTTGAATTGTCCGTCCCGTCGTTCTCAATTGAGTCCCACAGATCTTAGGTGGTTACTTCCAACACGAGTAGCTTCGTTCCTGCAACTTGATATCTAGGGTTACATTTCGGTTTTTCTTTCTCTTAGATTCATATTCACCTTGTACAATACATTCATTATATAATAAATTGTATATATATACATATGCGGATGCAGGTATAGGCCATCGCCCACTCTCGTCTGGAATGGGATATGAGGGCAAACAAACAAACTAAGGACCAATGCCCAATGTTGGTATACGGATGGTTCCAAAATAAAAGATGGTGTGGGCGCAGGTATAGTTGGCCCACGTTGCAGACTGAACCTATCACTATACAAAGACGCCTCAATAAACGATAATAAACCACAACAAAATTCCAAAATTTTCACAAAACAAAAGGTGAAAAAGCAATAGCCATGAGCAAACGTGATTTTATAGCACTATGTGAAGCTATTACAGCCCAAATGTAACTACCACCTACACAAAATAGGTCTAGCACCCACTGAGCAATGCAAATATGGCTGCCAGGATGAAGAATTCATGGATCATATAATAGCTACGAGAGCCGCAATTGCGCAAATTAGGCTGTCAGTTAAAGTCCAAATGTAAGAGATTGATTACGGGATCATTCCCCATAGAATCCTCACGAAATAAAAGAAACTTCGTAAACTAACACAAATCAAGGACCTAAAGGGACACAAAGAATGATCAATAGACAAACCTCTGGTCGCAATGCGTGGGCGCATAAGTATTTACCTGGATTCTCTACACCATCTTATCTTACTTACTTCCTCATGTCGTTTATAGGTTATGATTGCACCTAAGAAGGCGCACCAATAGTCTTGCGGTTGCTGGTGCCAGTCGTTGCCAATATCAAGTTTGCACAAGTCTTCCCAGGCTTGGTCTTTCAATCGCATGCTTGGTCGCCGTCTCTGACGATGTCCACCAATTATTTTTAATTTTTCATCGTAAATCCTCCGTGTTGGAGCTCCGTTGTCCAGCCGGATAGGCTGACCAGCCCAGTGCTGTCGCAAGAATTTTATGCGTTGAACTATGTCAACCTCATTAAACAGCAGATACAGTTTGTGGTTTATACGTATATGAGACTCTACTCAACGCTAATTGGTTCAAAACTTCCACGAAGATTGTTTCCCTCGAAAACTCTTAAAGACGCCGTATCCGATGTTTGTCCATGTTTCATCGTACGGAACGTAGTTCACGTCGTGTTTTAAATATGTTACGTATTGCATCTAGTTTGTATTTGTCATTGAAATAGTTGTTATCGCTTAGGTTGAATTGAAGTTGACTGTTTATCATTCTTGATTGGCTTTGTTGCGCCTCATGTATAAATTTACTCCTGTACGACATGGCAATTTTGTCCAGAATTTTTCTTCTAGGTCTCAGGAGTTTGTGTCGCCTAAAGCAAATGATTCATTTAGCTTATGGCTAAGTCTGACTAGGTTTTTGAAACAGTGACGCCTTTCTTGCAGTAAAAATTTGGCGATGATTTTAGCCAAGCGGTGGTTGTTTCCAAATATAACATTCTATTAGAGGTGTTATACGACAATCGGAACAGTAATAAAAAATACTGCACTCATTTTTCCACCTCCTTGTACGATACGTCTCCCTATATTTGAGCCGCGTAGTACATGACTGATCTAACTGTTGCCTCGTACATTTTGTAATCCGTCTTCAGCGGCATAATTTATTTTGAGAAAAAGTAAACCCATACTCCAAGGTACTTGTAATCTTCAACTATTTCAAGTATCAATAATACTCCAACTAAATTCCATGGTTCATTCCGCGTATAGCGTCAATGATGTTTCTTAAAAATCATAACTTTTGATTTGTCAATGTTAATTGAGAGACCGCACGGCGAACAGTAGCGGTGACGAGCATCAATCATGGACACAAGAACGTATAGAAAAAGAGCTAAGAGTAGTGGTCTAAATCCTTGTGCTTCATTGTCTTTCGGCTTGTAACCAATTGAGATAATGTCATGTGTGGTGTTTGGTCGCACTATTCCACGGGTTTCTAGGCTTTGGCTAAGCTGGATTAGGAATGGTGTGATGAAAATTGTGTGCAGAAATCATAGATTTGTACATGCCATATGCGTTTCAAACGAGTTTCCTTATCGCACCATACAAACTTGGCGCATGAGAGCTATAAAAAAAATTGTAACAAGTTTTTCATAAAAAAATTTAAATTATTTCTTACACTATTTATATGAAAAATGCGTAAGATTTGATCTTCGCGAAATGTCATCCGTTTTATCATGTTTAACCTTTTTTAACCCATGTGATGGTGGCAAAGGTTGATGGGACATTTGGGTGAATATTTGGGGGACATTTGGTGGAGACAAGGAACAGAGGAAAGGGTTGCAAGGGCGAAGGAGAGCGAAGGAGGGCCAGGATAAGATGTTTTGACATGTTTTGAAAATCATTTGTGAGGATATTTGGGGGTCTTTTTGGAGGGAATTTTGGGACGTTCCGCGGACTTTTAGGGGTACATTTGGGAGGTCATTGTGGAGAGTAGCGGACAGCGGGCAGAGGAAAGGTTTCCAAGATGGAAGGGGCCAGGTTCAGTTTGATGTAAGATTTTTATTTTCATAACTTTTTTATCTTCACGTATAAACTACATTGAACTATACTCAGGGAGAAGGAAGAAGGGGACGAATGAAGGGAAAAATTGATGTAAAATGTTTATTGTCATTGTTGCGAAGCATGATAAAATTGTTTAAGCAAACCTCGCGCGCCGCGATCAAGCACCATCCTGAAGCACCGTAAGAAACTAGTACAACGAGTTCAGTAGTAATCGACGCTCTCTCCAAAACGAATTCCATTAATGTCAAATGATATCGGTCGTTGTGCCAGAGATCATCGATACTGTGAGCGGACTGATAAAGCTATATCGTCATGTGACACATATAGTCATTGGGCATAAGTATGACAAGTATTAATAATATTTTGCATGTCAAATGGACCGTAAAGAAGATCTGTTCTCGTTGAATGCCGCACAATCTGGCAAACGCTCAAAAAAGCCAGAAATATAAATAGCAACCTACGTAATTGCATTTTTTAGAAAAGCCGTTTAAAGACAACGATGTGTCTTCGTTGACGGTCGCTGAAGGAAAAGAATGAGTTGATGATGACTCATTCAAACGTTGGTCTATTGGAAGGTCATTTCCAAGCCAACATGACTAGTCAGTGGTACAAATTGTTGGCACTGCTGATCATGGAAGGCATATTTCTCTAGAGTTGTATTTCATACCGCCATCCGTTTAGTTCAAATACAAAAATTAATATACTCAAAAAAAAAAAAAACAGACACATATACATATATGTATATGTATATATGTATATAAGGAATAGTGCGCGTTCGTAGCGTTCAAATATGACCAGCACTAGGCATAAGTTGCGCTAATACTGACTTGAGTAATATAAGTCAGATTCTGCCACTTAATGAAAAAGTGAGCGAGATGACACTATTGTTTGGCTTCAATGACGCGTGTAGCCTTAGTATATGCACCAATGCATTGGTAGATGCACGAACCTAGTCTCAATGATCCCGCTTAGGTCATTTGCTCGAAACAAATTCATCATTTTTATATGAAGAAAAGTACGCCCGAGGGTCAACCGAAAAAGTTTTACAATATGTACAATGGGAATTATAGCGAGCGAAAGGCTCATTACACACACCAACAAGTCTGTATGTGCGAGAGTGATGTAATGCAACATTGCCATATACCATTTTGTGTATCCTCTCTTATTTTTCTCTTAATTTTTGTAGAAAAATGACCCAGCTTTTACGAAGCGATTTTCGTAAAACGTACAACAACAAAGAAAAATCCCAGCTTTTATTTTGAGCCACGATTTTTGTTCGAAACAAAAGATGGTTTTAATCGAACATTTCTAATGCTATAAAAAGCTTGTACCGCATTTTAATTCAAATATGCATTTAATTTCTTCATCTATGTTTTTTATCACGCACACATGACCATATGAAACTAACACATGAACGCTCTGCCTTTTTTCATTTTTAGCTATACACCATGCAATAAATATAGCCATCTCGCTCATACTTGTTTCTGCCTACTTCACATTACAATTCAGTGTCACCTTCTGGCTTATAATACCTAAACAGTATTAGCGCAGTTGGTGCCTAATGCTGAAGGATTTGGTTCAAAGATTAAATATTTTTGCTTTGGTCTTATTTATTTATTTTTTGTTTTAATTAGTTATTGTTATATTTATTATATTATTTATATTATTTATATTATTTGATCATGCGATTGTAAGGTTTATAATACTACTTCTGCAATACAGCGGCAGTGGTTGTGCAGACGTGGCAGCAACAGCACGCAGCGACAAAGTCAGAAAAACTTTCGCGGCAAAATGGAAAATTACTCGCACCGAAAAAAAAGTTATTTATTGGAACTTCTTCCACTTTCTAAGTTCAACACCATATGTGCTTCTTCTTTTTCTCCTCTTCTTTTTAAAATCAAAGTGATGCCAAGTTTTGCGACACTTGTGGGCATCACTTTTGGGTGAAATGGGCATCACTGCACGGATGATAGACGGCCCGACCAGGCCTGAGCGTAACAATATGTCACTAACTAAAATAAATATGTTGTAAAAAAATATTATCCCTAAATTTGTTCAAATACAGTTTTTACTTACCATTTTGTTGTATACCTGAACAAAGTTCTCGCCGGAGTCACATAACTTACATAACAAGCTACGTACTACAACCATAAAAATATTAAACGTTCCTACAGGTGTTTCATCATAAACTAAGGAACAATTTATCCTGTCTCGTTCTGTAATAGTATCTCTTATGAATTCTTCATACGTTCCAATATAACGTCTAATGTCTTCTGACGGTGGTGAACTATACGTAGATAGCAATAGGACCTTGTTGGTCTCGGTGGCGTTCCTAAATGCACTCATTGTAATCGTTGCCCCGTTTATTAATACTCCGTCAACTGTAAAATATAATGTTTTCTGAAAATTTCTCATTTAGATTTTTTTTTGTGTGAAAATATTTTTTTCTTATGTCCTCAATTGACTCGGTCAAATCTCGGTGTCAAACTTTACTGCGCATATACCAAGAAGCATCAGTTATTTTACGTAAAACTTGTTTTTAAGGACTTGTAAACGGTTGATATTTGTGACGGCAGCATGCCCCATAACTGTATGGCATACTGTTTTGTACCACATGTATAGATAGCTACATATATATTTAACCTAAGATACTCAATATTACTTTCCTCGTATCGCTTAAAGATCTTCGTGATAATCGCTCTTAATATATATTTAATGACTTACTTTGTGTATGATTTAATGTAAAGTGTTTCAGAATTTTAAATTTAGCTTACGATTACTAATAATTATTTTTCGTATTCAATCTTATATTCGTTCTTTAGTATATTATTAAAATGATCACCCTATATAATCTACAATTTTCCCATAGAAACCATATTTCTTTTAGAACATAAGATAGTAGGATGTAAAAGAATAGAGAGAAAATTAGTATTTTTTGTTGACAACATTAAAGTCTATACATGGTCGTGTGAGGATAGGCTATTATACTATATATACTTATGAGAAAAGGTTGTTAAGTATTTTTCACTCTCATACCCCCACCCCCTATCGCGATTTTAGCATTTTTGTATGAACAATGAAGAAGGGCGAAGTGGAAACCCGAGGTGGAATACAGGAAATATTGGTTGGTTCTCCTCTTCTCTCTAAAATTTTTAATTGTCACATAAATGTAGAGTTTTGCAATACGGTTCAGGCTATAAAATATATTTGTAAATATATAAATAAAGGCAGAGACCAGGCTATTTTCAACATACAGTAGAAAGGGAAAGTAAATATTGACCAGAGAGATGAGGTGCAGAGCAGCGTGGCGGATCTTGGGTCAACCTCTGCATGAGAGCCACCCAAAAGTCACCCATCTTGCTGTACATCTGCCCAATGCCGAGCGGATTTACTTCACTGAAAACAATTTTAGAGAGAGAATGGCCGCACCACCTAGGACGACACTTAATGCATTCTTCCTGCTGTGCCAGGACGACGCGGTTGCAAAAACTGTACTTTATGTTGACGTACACTACTACTACACGTGGAACGTGTCGTTAGAACAATGGAGAAAATAACATTGTACCCTGCACGCTGTTGGACAAGCGTATAAAAAGTTTGTTCGAATGTATGTAACAGGCAGAATAAATATGTATATATTACAATACATTATATATGTATATACATATTATATATAATATGTATATATTGTATGTAACAAATATTTATATATATAGTATATATATATATATATATATATATATATATATATATATATATATATATATATATATATATATATATATATATATATATATATATGTATAAGGAATATATTTAAATATATTTAGAATATATTTAAATATATTTAGAATATATTTTACATGTCCATTAAGATGGAAATGAGCTCCAACCGAAACAAGATGTTGGAAAGCGCTCAATCATCTGGTTTATGAATTCAAGCCACTGCCTGAGGCTTTAATTCTTGCACCAACTGAATTTTGTTGGGGTGCAGCTTTAAATCTTTGTGTAAAATGCGGAACAATGATCTAAGCACGTTTAAAGCAACAGCTCGCTTCCGAATCGAAAGGTCCGGGTTGTCACGAACAGACTGAGTAACACTGCCTACGTTTTCGAAAACATTGGACGCCCGGATTTTGATTTTTCCAGCGTTGAACCGGTCTCTTCAAATTTATAGACCCATTTTCCAATAAGTCGAGGGCTTGGCGCCTGACTAAGCTGCAGTCTCTTTCTCTTCTTTGACGTTGCCGGCATCAAACACAATAACAGCCACAAGTATAACAACAACAAGATCCTATATGACGAGAGTGTGTGGACGTACGAACCATAGCACAAAGAGGAGACAAAGGATAGGGAAACTATATAGAAACGCGTTTTATATCTTTCTCTCGCAGCACACATTTTTAGTAGTATGGACAGGGGGAAGGAGTGTCAGGATAAGGAGCGGCAAGGAGAAGGGCAGAACGACGTCTGCCAGGTAGACATCAACAGGCACGCAGTCAAAACGAACAAGCGAAATAATAGAATCAATACGAAGCACGAAGGCAGCAGCTCATTTGAACCTAGTCTATTATAATCAGTTTTCATCAATGTTTTCTTATGACGCGTTGTCACGTAAAATTATCGTCCGTAAACCGACTTTACAGACAACCATTTTTTTGTTTTTAGTGAGTGGCATGACACCTGGTGGACCAAGCTCTTCGCCATCTGCAGCTTCAGCCATGTCGCCCCGCTCATCCTGGATCCACACCAAGCTCACCAGGACCATCCATGTCGCCGTTTTTGCAACCATCGCCAAGTGTATCAAAATCTTCCTCGCCGGGCGTTGCTTCTCCGAACTAATCGCCCACAAGCCCGAATTATTCGGCAGTGGCAGCAACATGTACTCACCCGCGTCTAGTTTTTTAAATAAACCACGGCTCTTCAATTTCGTAAAAATATCAGCAATTTCGAAATCTGGTTTTCAAATTGAATTCACAGTTTTAAACTGCAGTGATAATAAAACTGTCGTGCCATTATTTGAAACTTTGTAGTGTTCCTCAAACTATAGTGGTCTCTAAACTATACCCATTGTGAATATACTACGTGTGCTACTCAAATGTTTTTAATGCTGCTTTTCAAACTGTGCGATATGTTTTTCTTTTGACAAATTTGAAGCATTTATTCATTTAAAGCATTTATTTCGTGTTTCAAATAAAAAGATCAGCAAATATTAAAGTAATACCTACAAAAATCAAAAAGTGGGAAATGAGTTTAATGGTAGTTGTTCAGACACTCGTTTAAATATACCTATAACCATTTTTAGCTCGATATCTTAAAAAAATGAGAGATGAACTAATCAAGAATAGATAAACCGACATTATGGGATTTGCGGTGCAACCTTTAATGCGTTATAAATTCCTGGCAAAGTTTTCTTACCAAAAAATTTGGTAATAATCGGGATTTGTATGGTGGTTTGAGTGGGGCTCTTTGTGGGTTGCATGACGCCTCTATTATATTATATATTATATACATAAATTAGTGATAAACAAGAAGAAATGTTATTTTCGATGGAGCCGAAGCTGTAATATTCTTCACACGTGACTGCTTAGATTTTGGAAAGGATGCTTAGGATTCATTTGATATAGTAAAAACTTTTTATTTATTTCAAGACTCACCAAAGTTTTTTCTGACAATTTTGGAAGTTCGATCCCTTTATGAGGTATGTGACAAATTGGGGTCAAAGTTGTGAAAAGTAATATGGTTGTTAGGTCATTCATTGTTTATATGAGGTTGTGAACCATTTGGTAGAAAGTTCACAATATATTAGCTGTTGGGTTATGCAGTCCAACTTATATATATGTAATTTGTTTCAATAATAATAAAAAAAAAAAAATTTACTATGCGCTGTATTCGTATTATGCCTTTATTCGCCTCCAAATTTGGTTTCCTACAAATTATATTATATCCCCGTGTTCATTTTCAGAAGAATTTTGTTAGTTCAAATTACCAGACCTTGAGAATATAAATTCCATAATTTAATACGGACCATTTTAATGAAACCGGATTCGAAAATCGGAACAATAAATTAACCTAATAAATTGTCTACGCAAATCAATTCATACTCTAAAATTAACACAAATATTTTGAAAAAATTGTCAAGTGTATTTGTTTTTAACACTGCTGTGAAACGTTTCAGAGTTATGAAATTCCAAGTTATACTCTTGTAGCAGTGCGGCACTTAGAGCGTCGTAAGTTCAGTTTTTCTAAACGTATAACATTTCTCTCAGACAGACATACAGACAGACAGACGATTGGACGGCCGTAGCTATATCGTGTCGCCATGTCGCGCTGATCACGAATATAACGAGTGATTCGTTTGGACTCTAAAGTTTAGAGGGTGTTTTTTTTTTAAATTTTAAATAATACACTTAAATGAGAATTGGATATCGGAATCTTTATTATGACCCCAAAGAACAATTTTTCACATTTACTTTTTAAAAATAATTTCATTCAAATGTTGGCCGCGACTACGCTGAAGGTGGTCCATCGGAAGGTTCAACTTTCGATCACTCTTTCCAGCATTGCAACCGGTATCTCGTAAATTTAGCGAGTAATGTTCACATCCAAGTCTTGAATCGAAGCAGGATTATCGACGAAGACAGTCGAAGGCAACAAAATGTCAGAATAAGGTTTGTCGTGAAACCAGCCGATCTTCATTGAGCTGTTGCAGAGCCCATTGACTGAAGTTAAAGCATAATTTAAAGTCCTGCACCTCCAATGTCTATCCACCTTTCTGACAAACGGGATCTTGGCAACTATGATATTAAGACCATAACCTGTTGCGTTTTTAGCATTTTTTCTCAAAGAAATATCAACCAAAATGAACAAAATGTCGAAATGGTTGAAAAGCTATTTGTGAAAAACTGAAAAAATTGTATGCTCACGGTCGTTCAAGAAGTTGCGTCGATACACATCATGCTGAACACCTTAAACGGAAAAGGTTATGTTGAAAGTAAAAAATATAGAAGGCATGCTTGTTCTACATGTTTTTAGTAAGACTAGTTTATTCAGGGCTTGCAGTTGACCGTTTTTGACGTGATAACGTCTATTAAATCGGTTGGTTTAGCGCAGAAGCATGACTCATTTCTGACATTCCGTTTACCGTTACGACACGACACTAAACGAACGAAAAGCAAAAGGCGGAGCATGTAATTGTACACATATGAATACATGTGACGGTTGTGTCGTTCCGCCTGAACAAGCAAGCTATAGACAGACCAGCGTGCATTGGCTTGTTGAAAGCTATAGTTATGTTTGTGTGTGTGTGTGTGCATTTACGAATTAGTGTTATCTAGCGCGCGGTGTGGTGCGGTATGCAAATGGTAGAATGTATGAATAATAACATTATAAGTTTATATTAGCACACAGAATTAGGGCGGTCGTGCCTGTCAATCGCTTGTTCAGGCGGAACGTCAGAAATGGGCTTGGTCCTTTCGCGTAAATCGATTTAATAGACGTTATAACGTCAAAAAATTAGTTTAACACACACATACATAAAAATAATAATATTAAAAAAATTATTGGCCTACTAGAGAACAATGGCCAATGTGGCTGTGAGCGGTATGGCGTCTGTGAGTGTATTTCTTCACGGTATTAACTGCGGCTCCAGCAATAAATATAGGGTGTTTTTTTAGGCGTGTGGTTTTCAATCTGGCAACACTGTTTTCGGCAGCTGTTTTTTTGGCAGCTATCACTTGATTTATGTTCCGTTTGGTTTGCTATTTCATAATGAATAGACCTACTCCGGAACAATGTTTGTAAATCGTGCAAATTTATTACCAAAAGTAGATGGCCACCGATCCCGATTTTCACAAGAAAATTTTGTTCAGCGATGAAGCTTACTTTTTGTTGGATGAGTACGTTAATAAACAAAATTGTCGCATTTGGAGTAATGATAATCCACAAACCATTGTTGAGACGCCGTTACATCCTCAAAAAGTCACTGTTTGGTGTGCTCTATGGGTAGAGGCCATAATGTTATAGTCAATGGTGAACGCTATAGAGCCATGATTAATGACTTTTTCGTGCCTGAATTGGAAAATGTTGATATGGACGACCTTTGTTTCGAACAAGACGGCGCTACATGCCATACAGCCAACGAAACAATAAATTTATTGAAGGAAACTTTTTTTGAGCGCATTATCTCGCGTCGTGGGCCTGTGGCGTGGCCTCCAAGATCGTGCGATTTAACACCGCTGGACTATTTTTTGTGGGGTTATGTGAAGTCGCTTGTCTACGCAGATAAGCCTGAGACGATTGACGCCTTGGAAGAGAATATTCGGCGCGTTATTGCTGACATACGGCCCCAATTGCTGCAAAAAGTGGTCGAAAATGGAATTTATTCGAGCGGCGCCCACTTGCCCGAAATTACTTTTAAAGCATAATGGCAAACCCTTATCTTTATAATAAAGCTGAATTCTTGGCCACAACATTAAATTATATGCGTTTTATTTCTTCTTGAAAACCACACGTCTAAAAATGAACACCCTTTATAAGGATTTGAAACTGTTACTGTTCATATGAAGGTTTTCATAGAACACTGCCGGGTTCTGCATCATGTTCTCGAACTATGATATGTACACGATATATAATATCTTTAGTTTATACAGTTGCTTTTTATGAAACTCACATCATTGTCATATCATCCTTTATTATATCTTTGCTGCAAATATGGGTTCACCCAAATTACGGAGCCGACGTTTGTTTCCTTCATCCTCTTCTTCTTCGTGCTGCAGAACAATCTGCGCTGCTTTCGGCACAACTAGGTCATTGCCTATTAGCATTAACTTTTGTTTATTTGCTTTTAAAGACTCCATTTCACTTTATGTACTTTTAACTTTAATTTAATTTATAAACAAAAGACAGCTAACATAAAGTGTATACCCATTTACATTTACTTCGAAAACCATAAAAAAAAAAAAAATACCCTATGTGCGGGTTTTGACCTAAAAAATGTCACATTTAAGCATTTTGCGATGATTAGAGCACACTATACTTTTTTACGTTCCACGCCACAGAAATAATTAACAATTTCGTTGTGAAAAAATTTCATCGATCTCAGTACTAAGCTTAAAACTAGAATCACTGCAAAAAAGAAAACGATAGTCTACTTCGAACACGCAATCTGACGGGATCTCCATTTACATTTTTGATCAATACTTCAAAAGTTAATTTTTTGTGAAAAATTTCAAAAATTATCAGATGAGGATATAATGTTATGAGTATTCAACAGTATTATAGTTATATGATGAGGTGACAGAATATTTATGTGCAGAAGCAACACTATACTTACAAAAACATGGGACGGAATATATTTTAGTACCACTTTTAAATAATAATTTCTGATTGGAATAGTTTGCTGCATTCCATGTGTTAACACTCAAATAAGCATTCATTTCTAATTTTATTTTAACAACTACGAGTATTTTACATTACTGACTTTTTCAGACAAGTAAGAATTAATACAAACCTAAGACAAAGAGTGTCAAAAACTTTCGAGTGTAACAATTTTTTCAAACACATTTTCCAATTAGAAAACTGCTGCAGTCGTTGTATAAGGATTACACGAATACAGGACATGTTTTACGAAACAATTTCATGACAAAGTTAAATAAGCTTGTCCGGCAAAGGTGAAAAGTTGTACTGTAAATTTTATTGAGCTTGCTAGTAGGTACATAGCAAGTTGCTGAATGAGTGGGGTGGGTGGATAAGTGAGTGAGTGAGTGCGTTCTGATTGGACTTTGCTAGCACCTAATGCATATGCTAGTAAGAATTCCATGAAATCACTACACTTTCCGATATATATATATATATATATATATATATATATATATATATATATATATATATATCCGTACTTACTATATGAACTAACATAAAAGCTTTTCGTTCATTTTGTGACTTTGTGTATAAGCGCAGCAAATGTCAAGCTACATTGTATAAATCGCATAGAAATGTTGCTGGATTAAAATTTATTTAAATTAAAATACTTACTTTAACAATGTATGGCACTGGTGCACAGTGCCGGATACTAAAAATTTCAAAACTTCCGGCTATTTTATACGGTCAATTGAGTTGGAAATATGCACAAAGGCTGCATGGTTTGGCTACATACTTGAATATTCTATATACGATAATATATAAAGGGTGTTTTTTTAGAGGTTCCATATGCCCACAACGATTTAACTGTCATAAATTGGTCAGATCTGGCAACGCCATTGTCATTTGTGCTCAGTATCCGGTGTTGTCATTTTATCATGAATAGACTAACGCATGCGAATTGTGAAAATTTATTTCGAAAATCGCGCTTTAGTTCGATTTTTGTAGACATGTCTTTCCAACAAGACGATGCCACACAGTGCGTCAAACAATCGACTTACTGAAGGAAACATTTGTTGAATGCGTTATTTCACGAAATCCAGGACCAGTCAATTGGCCACCGAGATGGTGTGATTTAATGCTTTTGGATTATTTTCCATAACATTGTGCGAACCATTGCCAAACTAAGGCCTCCATTATCTGAAAAATTGGTCGAAAAATGAAGTTCCAGAATGTGAAACATACGAGCCAGCCGAGACACCCACATGTCCTACATAATATTTAAACTGTAATGGTTTTAAGTTTGGAATTATGCAATCTTTATTCAATTTAAATTTCCACATCTCTAAAAAAGAACACGCTTTTATATGAAGTTGCCTAAGCTAGTGTGAATAAGCTTTAAATTTTCAGTTGGATTATATGCAGATTTAGTTGCAGAGAGTTTTCGAATGGATTATGTTTAAAGGTATTTAAGAGTTTATTACAAATGTAGACATTTTAATTAATAAGCTTTTCACTTAGTTTGCGTTGTTGGTGCTTGATTTCAATTGCTTTTAAGCGAAATTCTTATTAAAAGCGCAAGTAGAAAGTAGCTTCATCTTTTATTTTTATGACTGCCAAGCAAAAACAAATATTTGTTAGCGCATCTTGTGAAATTTATGGTGCAGCAACGATTTTCAATTTTAGATAAAGTTTTCCATTGATTATGACTGCATTGACAACCAATTCCAATTGAAATAGTGTGCATTGTTAGCGAAGTAAAAAAAAAAAATTTTTTTTTTGTAACAGAAACTAACAAAGCTAAAAAGTAACCAACTTCAATATACTGGGCAATAAGGAAAGTATACTTAAAGCAAGCAAAACCAACCTTACAGTGGAGGTCGAAGATGGTGCAGGTCCTCCAGATAAACCAGCATCAGTGTAAAGCAGTGTCCGCTGCACTTATGCTTCGCCTCACAAAATGTTCCTTATTCAGGAACCAGAGATCCATAGCGACATGATTTGTGGCTTAAAAAACAAAGCAATGACCTACACCTACACAATACCAACAGTAAGGGTAAACTCAGAACATGTATTTTAGCGAAAGCACAATTTAATACTTTCTTACTTACCCCATTCAACATCAACTTGGTGGAACCATAGATTTTATACCATTCTTATGAAGTTTCAATCTATGAACTTATCAGATGTACAGTATATTTGTTTGTAAAATCTAACAACCTGAACATCGGATATACCCGTAAGTTTGTTGGGGCCTACCCCTAAAAGTGGGCGTGACACACCCCTTACTAATTATGCGAACCGTTCGTCTATGCAAAGCCACCATGTCAAATATCAAGTTGATTTTTCCTGAAATGAAAAAGTTTTTCAAGAAAAAAATGGGTGGTGGGTTTGTATGGGAGCTACCCCTAAATAGGAGAAATCGCATGACAAACCGCTATATTCAATTTTAAGTTTATATTGACTGTAATAAGAAAGTTTTCATACAAAATTCTAAAATTGAGCATTAAGTTTCTATGGGCTACCCCTAAAAAATGGGCGTGACACGCTGCTTGATATTTATATGAAGCATTCGTTAAATTTCACGTCAGTATTGACTGCATTAAAAGTGTTTTCAATACAAAATGGTATAGCAGCAACCTCAAAAAGTGGGGAAACGCAGCCTTTGATATATACAAGTATATGATGAGTCCTTTCATAAGAACCTACCATGTCAATTTTTAAGGTGATATTGAACGCTATAAACAAATGTTCGTACAACAAGTCAAAAATGGGGGTTGGTTGGTTGGTTTGGTAGTTTGTATATGGCGTACCCTAAAAAATGAGAGTGGCATGTGAATATGGATACTATATTAAACTGCAATAAAAAGAGTCTGGGCACCACTTTACTACTGGATATTTTAAAATTTAGTATTCAAAAAATGTGAAACAATATTAGGAAAGACAGGCAGACATAGCTAGATGGACTTGTATCGTCGAACTGATCAAGAATATATATTTACTTTATAGGGTCTATGATGCCTCTTTTAATGCACTACAAATTTTCAGATTAATATCCTTCACCCGAAATTTCAAATTATCTGTTTAAGCATATAAAATTCAAAAGTCAAAAGTGGGCTGGTGGTTTGTATAGAGCTACTCCTAAAAGTGAGTGTGGCCTGTTAATATGGACACGGGTCTATGATGCCTTCTTTAATGCGTTTAAAACTTGCAGATAGACTGAAATAAATGGTACAAAAACAAAATATCTTAAGATGTGAATAGTTAAAATAACTATGAAAACATTAACAATTAATCGCTTTGCTATTTTAGGAAAAGGGAATCTTTGACTTTAACTAAGCGAAACTAATTTCAGTGCTATATTACAATACAAAAAATAAAAAAAAAACATTGAGCGTAATTTAAAATATCATCAATTGAGCATTGTAATCGCTTCTGGTGAACGTGGCTAATCGTCTAAACACGTTCGTAAATGAGATAGGTAGCCGCTGGCATTCACTTCGCATACGGTTATGAATCATTTAAAATGCTAAATGCAAATATGGCGAATCGCGATTAATACATTGATAACATTTACAGGTTGCTCATGTATGCGGCGGCATTATCGGAATCAGTGAAAGTTCTTTAATTTGCATGCCTAACATGAGCTGACCGAAACCGGCAGCAGATGAATGAATGAGTAAGCCGCGACTCAGCGACTCATGCAACTGAGCGAAGGATGTGTTCGAGGGCATATTGTTAGGGCACGCTGTGTGTGGATACGTTTTGCATGTTTGGCCTTTGATTAATTGGCGTTGATAAACACACAAATTATATGAATTAATCGTGAGGTGTCGTTTTACTCTAGCGTATTGCCGCACAACATGATCCATGAGCGCTATACTCTGCATCGTATTCGCGCTTTGCGTACACTACATGTTCCAACTTGCAAATAAAAAATCATGGTAGCTGTTGTTCACATAAACGTAAGTACTTTATTTTAAAACTAGTTTTATTCATTGTTAATGTTCTATTATGCTCCTTCTGCTGGTGTCGTTTCTGCTTCTTTTGCTTCACCTTCTGGAGCTCCTTCTTTCGCTTCACCTTCTGGAGCTCCTTCTTTCGCTTCACCTTCTGGAGTTACTTCTTTCGCTTCACCTTCTGGAGTTACTTCTTTCGCTTCACCTTCTGGAGACACTTCTTTCGCTTCACCTTCTGGAGCTACTTCTTTTGCTTCACCTTCTGGAGACACTTCTTTCGCTTCACCTTCGGCACTGCCTGAGCGACCCGCGCCATCCTCAGCACTGGCCGAACGACCCGCTCCAGCCTCCGCACTGGCCGAGCGACCCGCGCCTTCGTCTGCACTAGCCGAACGACCCGCACTACCCTCAGCACTTCCCGAACGACCAGCGCTACCTTCTGCACTTCCCAAACGTCCCGCGCTACCTTCTGCACTTCCCGAACGTCCCGCGCTACCTTCTGCACTACCCGAACGACCTGCACTACCCACTACATTGTCCGAACGACCCGCGCTACCCTCTACATTATCCGAACGAGCCTCGCTACCCTCTACATTGTCCGAACGACCCTCGCTACCCTCTACATTGTCAGTAGAATGAACCTCGCCGCCCTCTACATTGCCAGCAGAATGACCCTCGCCGCCCTCTTTGGATCCTTCGGGCAGTGCTTCACCGCTACCTTTTTGCTCTTCCGATCCTTCCTTTTCGCCACCCTGCGATCCATCATCATCAGTTATAATTACATTAGCATCAGTTACTAGGTCCTCCGGCAGAGGTGGCGCAGTGTCTTGACCATCGCCCCCTTCACTATCGCCGTCATCGATTTCATGATGGAAGTGATGCAAATGTTCATGACTGTGGTGAGTCTTCTTCCTGGGTTCGGCCATTGTATCACAGTAGCGCTCCGTGCAAATATAGTACTGAGGCTCCTCACAGTTGTCGTCGGCAACCACAGATATTTTGCGACGTATACGCACCTCAAGGCAATCATCACAATCAGAGTGTTCGGCAGGTTCAACAATACTATAATTGCTATAAAATCGCACCAGGCGTCCATTGCTGATATACTGAAAGCGACCTTCATGCTGCAGATCGTTGCCGCCGAACCAAAAGTCATCATTGTTGCCTTTTTCGGTGAGAAAGCCAACTGCTCCATAAAAGTCCTTCGGATTTCTTAGATCGGCAAGTACCAGACCCTTGCGCAGGCAATCGTTGAGTGCACCAAACCAGCTTTCCTTAAAGGTCAGAGAAATTCAATGCTGTTTAATTTTTTCTTTTTTATATATAACTAACCTTCTTTACAGAGAAGTAGTAACATTTGCCAAGAATTCTTATCATGTATGGCAGTGCACATCTTTTACTGGCTCCATTAACACTAGATCGCAGCGAGGCAAGTGCAATCAGTGCGAGCACTATAAACCTTAAACAATTACCCATCGTTAGCTGCTGAACTGTGCTACTGGAATTTGTTCTGACCTTCTATTTATATTCTCTCATTGACACGCAGTCACGCTACAAATTTGCCATGGATAAAATGCGTGCGACTCGTAAAACTTTTTATATGCAAAATAACGTGATGGCCCACGTGATGCAAACTGTACGGCTAGAATGCAGTAGCGGAATACAACTTCACTTCATGGATAGCATCGCTGGCCATTAGTTGGTCATTTAATAAAAAATAAAAAGAACAGTATTTCTTCGATTAGAACACTTTGCGTGTTTAGTGTTCTGGAATTAGTTTCATAGAGTCGCGAGGCATTAAATGCTCATTCAATTGAATAAATATAATTCGTTTTGTCAGTTTGCAAGTTAGTCGCATAGTGTACACTGTACAGCAACATTTAACATTCAGATTTATTTTAATCGGAACGGCATGTTTAACATTTTGCATACGTGTATCTGGTTGGACATTCTGACTCTGCTCTCGCTTATAACCAATTGCAGATCCGAACGGGAGCATATCATAGTCGAGTTGCGTAACTGGCATTTTTTGGATATTGCAACGGAGTGTACGAATTTTCTAGGTCCGATGGGCTATGATGCAGTACAGGTAAGAGTCTACAGAAATTGGGTATATCCGACTTCTATAAATTTTATTAAATCTAAATATGTAAGCTTTGATTATCAGAAGTATGTTATTTGTCTTCAGATAATTCCGACTTATAAAACGGTAAATATTGAAGAAAAAAAAATAGCACAAAAGAACACTTGATTCGTGTGTGCTCGACTTCGAGATGTCCTGTATCTTGTTTAAGGCGCCTTATTCGAACCATAGATTAGTATGGGCCATATTATTCAGTAGTCCGATCTGGATATATGCGGGATATTTTATTAGAATTGACAAAATATATACAAATATTGGCATTTAACTACTAGATTAATTAATTGAAAATATAAACAAAAAGTTTTTAATCAAAAGTATCTATACATATATATATAAATTAAAGACGCCTGCTATTCATGTCTGATTGTTACCTCCAATCTCAAAAACTAATGCTGTATATATACAATTATATATATACAATATATATACAAGTATATACTAGGTTTAGATATGTATGAAGCATCATAAAAATGGCATACAGGAATACCAACTGCAATATCCATATTTACCCGACTGGTACCTTCCCGATTGGTTATTTTTGTTGCAAACACAAAATTTAAGAAGAGCTTGAGTTATCGCTGCAGGGAACAAAACTAAGTGTAGCTAATTTTAATATTAATCTCAAATAATAATTAATATTTCACAAAGGAATGTTTAGATATAGGTATATGCAAGTATATATTAGGCAGTACCACGCCCGCTTTATAAGAAGAAAACCAAATTCATTATACTCAGAAATTATTTAACGCAGATAGATGAGATTTGGTACATATGTAAAGAACAATGGGAGAAATAAGATACAATGAAAAAATAGGCGATGTCACGCCCCTCCTCTTAAAAGAAAAATGTAGCTTGATAAAATCTGGTATTAAATCCACTTTATAAATGCCATGCCCTTATATAAGAAGAATAACTAAATTGTTTATATCTCAGCAACTGTTCGACGCAGATGCATGAGACTTCATACATATGTAAAGGGCACCGGGAGAAATGGGATCCACTCAAAAATTGGGTAGTGAACCGCCCCCAAAATATAAGACAAAAACTAAATTAGTTATATCTCGAAACTGTTTGACGCATATGTAAAGGACTCCTGTTGAAATAAGATCCACTGGAAAAGTAAATGCCCATAGAAGAGGAACAAAATTAGTTACAACTCGGCCACTTTTAACGCAAATAGTAGCAGCAAGTACACCGTAAAAAATATGATAAGTTGGAGAAATTAGTGGGGCCACAACATAAAAGCAAGAGGGAACGTAGTTACGCACGTCGGTTATGCTAGTAAGAATATAAAATGCAAACTACTTCTAGTTAAATAAAGCTTTTTTTTAAGTAGAACATTGAGACTTGCCTCATTTCGGTTTCATTCGTTTTGGTGTCACTGTTGTCTACAAAATGCTAATGCTGGCTGCTATTGTAGGGCAGTATCATGCGATGTGCTTTCATTATATTTATGACAAATGAATATGAATTATTATATATATAAAATAAAAGTTTTTTTTATGTTGTCTGCTGCGTTCACAGTGTACATACAACCCATCTATATTTTAACAAAATCGTTTAAATCTTCAATTTGCACAACAGAACAAAAAATAGTAAGCTTTGAGACAAATTTTAGGGTGCCAAAATAAAGGTTTATACAAGTTTATAGCTGACTATTTCTCATTCCGAGATACTTGCCCTTATTTGACTAATATTCCTGGACTAACAAACAAAAGTAAAATACACTCTTTAGGTACTCTCTGAGTTATTTCAATTAAGTTAGGTTAATACATTTAGAGTAGAAGAGATATAGTAACCTTATGGATGCAAAAGTATCGGCTATAAGCAGGTAAATTATACACCGCTATTGTACCGCCCACATTTTGGGGTGGCCCCTATTTAACCCCCTCTCACGTGTATGTTTTATAATACGATTTTAAATTTCGTGCGAATGGGATTCGAACTTCGCCTCAACCGAAGTTAACATGTTTTCTGGTTTTTTGTATATTAATTTAATTAACTCTCTTATTCATAGTTTTCTTTATTATTTTAACCAACTATTTCATTCATAATCTTCTTAAATCAGAATATCTGAAAGGAATACTTCATCTGTTACGGGAGGCCTATGATACAGACTATATCCAACTCTCTTCTCTTCTCTTGTATTTTACGCCATTTTAAGCCAATTCTCTCCAGAATAGAAACTAGATATCGATTGGAGGCACATCTGGCTACCATGCTTGGATACTAAGAAAACATTTAAAGAACACAAATGGTGTTGTCAAAATTCTGCTTTGTAATGTCAATTTTTGGAGATGATTACGAATACTGCAGAATTTTCTACGCGCTACAGTCGCTGAATTACCGTTTTGTAAAACTCACGTACGCACAACGAACGGTCCGCTCCCGAGAAACGCTCCATAGCGACTAAATTCACAAAAGCTAGGCTACCGACTGACATACACCTCGCGCCCCTCGGAATAGTTTCGTTCACGCAATCAGCAAATCAAATGTGAACTTTCTTTTGAGACACCCAGCACATAGTTTAGTCTGAACCACTTCGTTACAAATGTACGAAGAATAATTATTTAGTTTGGTATTATATCAATCAAAGTTTGCCATTTTCTTCATTCTTTGTTTGGTTCACTTGGAAGCTTAGATGCAACTGCCAGCAGGCATAGATAGCAAAAGAAAAATCGGAGACACTATAAAGTACATATGAATATTCATCCAACCACCTATTCATATATTTCTTCTTTGGCAGCTGTGATATCAAAGATAAATTTATTTTTTGACGTGATACCGTCTTATAAATCGATTTAGCGCAGAAACATGACTCATTTGTCACACATGTACACATGTACATGTGTGCGTGCAAGCAAAAACGCGGAACAAGCGATAGACAGGCAAGGCACGATCGGCCTAACCGTTCGTCTTGTGAAGCAACGGCTTGTGAAAGCTATAGTTATGTGTGTGTATTAGTGTTAACTAGCGCGCGGTGGGTGCGGCGCTGTGTTATCAGTCTCTTTGTATATGCATATGTCTATCTTATTGGTGTATTTGTTGTGCTATTCTTGCTTTAGACGGTGGTATTGTTAAGAGCGAGACGTGAAGTACCTATACATAGGCATGCACACACGCATAGTTAAATGCGCGCATAAAAAGTCAACTGCTTTTATTTAGTATTCAAAGAAAAATTTTATATTTTGCTTCGATAAAGCGATTTGATTTTCAACAATAATTCTTAAGTGATGGGAAAGAGTTGTTGTGAGTTTGCGGAGGATACTTTGAAGCTGCTTATTTTGTGTGGAAACTGAATAAGTTCGATCCGCAAGAAATTTATTTCCGGTCGTACCAATTTCTCGTGGAGACTGAATAAGTTCGATCCACGTGAAATATGTTACTCCGCGGACGAAAATGCACTCAGGAATAATTATTTGAACTTGTTTCGCACAATCACTTTTTTTGTCTTGTCTGCTTTTAGTTTAATTTTAGCTTTATTTTGAATTTTATTCATTTTGATTTGTTTAAATTGAAACTACGGAAACTAGGTCACTTTTATATTAATAATTAATTTTTTTTATATTAATAACTTTTCTTTGCTCTTTTCCTCTCGTCATCACTGTGTAGATCTCCGCTGCGTAGTTTGTTTTCCTTGCTGTAGTTTTGTCTTCTTTGTCATCGGCTGCAGAGTTCCGTTCAGTTTGTCGTCGTTGTTGTTGTTGTTTCTATGTGGAAATGCTCTGTATCACTGTTGTTGTTGTTGTTGCTGTGTTCACATGCTGTTCTCGTGTTATTACTGCTTCCATGTGCAGTTAGGAATTGCTGCACCGTGGGTTGTTGGCGCTCAAAGAAATATTAACTAATATATTTGGTTGGGACTGAGAATGGCCTTTTCATATATGTATTTTCTTGTATGTCAATGATAAACCTATGATTTTGGCTAGATATTACCGGTAGTTTGTGCAATGGCTGAAGTCATCGTCACACGTTTTGCACGGTCAAATTTCAAAACTTCATTTCCAACGGCAAATGAAGTTTTCCAAATAGTCACACGGAGCCGAATCGCCTGATGAAATCGGTGAAGGCTGTATCTTTCCAACGCATGTACCCCAAGAAACAGCTATTTTTAAAAAGTTCAGTTTCTTTTGCGACAACCTGGTACGATTGAACGCATGCCGGAGTCGGCTGCTTGATGCTAAAGAGAAACAAATATTTTAATTAGTTACGTTGCGTTGGTCTTGTATTTTTGTACACTGTGCAAATTTTGACTCAAAAATGGTTCACACTTTGGGTGCTCTCCCTGCTCTAACGGCCGCCCAGAAAGTAAGCGGCAATATCAGAGCATTTTATTTGCAATAATTATAAGACGACAGAGATAGACAATATTACTTTTCTATTCTTCCAACTAAAACCAAAGAAACCGAAAGAAATGAAACAAAAAAGGTAGCAGCTATAGCAAATTGAGAGAGCTGAGAAAATAATAATAATAATAATCAAGCGAATATGCTGTGCTTAAGAGAGTTAAAAAGGGTGTGAATGTTTTGCGCTTTCCTATTTATATATTGATGAATAGTTTGTATTCTATAAGTAGGGGATGTCAGCAACACATTTTTTATCGATAAAATGTGCAATTGAACAATTATTGAGCGTTTCTAATGAATTTAATGGCTTGATTCGTGAGCAATTTGATAAGTTAGTGACTTTTTCAATTTTATTACCATTACGAATTACAACAGTTTTTACCATTTTTAGCCCGAAAAAAATTAGATCGACCAGCAATTGTGTTGATGGATTAATAAGCGTCATTATCAATTCGCGTAATATCATTTTATGGAGTGGCGAAATTGGTAAATCTCTCTCCAAGTTGCATGATGTGCTTTTGCGAAATAATGAGCACTCATGTGTTTGCGTCTATTTTGTAAATATGAATCTTTTAGAAGTCTTTATAGGTCTTTGGGTGTGTGTTACGCTCTCTGCGTTTAATTCTTTACTGGTTTTGTTTTCATTACTATGATCAACTTCTGCACCATTTTAAAAGGTAAACTTATTTCAACTCTGCAAGGCCACAGAAGACGAAGTCAGATTGTAAGTCAACTAAATTTTAATCGTTATGCGAGTATCTTAATTCCGAACATTTCTAATCTTAAATTGTACATAGATCGTTCTCTTTATTGTAGATTGCACCCGTTACGGAGGCCATCAGCGGTGATTCGCCATTATTCCGCTATCAACCGATCTCCTATCGTCTGGCAACTCCAGCTGGCAATGAAGACGAGTTTCTCAAAATGACAAGTGCCTGCAATGCAGCTGGTGTGCGCATCTATGTGGATGTGGTACTCAATCACATGGGCGTGGCGCTGCCCAATGACAATGATACAGAATCGCTTGAACTTAAAGGCATTGCGGGCAGTCGGGCCTCTCCGAAATTGTTACGCTATCCGGGGGTACCATACAGCAGTGCAGATTTTCATAAGCCATGTGTGCTACAAGATTACTGGGATGCACATGAGATACGAAATTGTCAGTTCAATAGCCAACCGGATTTGGATCATTCACGAAAACATGTGCGACGTCGCATAGTGAAGCTTTTGCAGCAATTGGTCGAAATGGGCGTATCGGGTTTTCATGTGCTCGATGCAAAGTACATGTGGCCAATTGATTTGAAGGTGAGGTGTAACGTAAGCATCTGTTATTTTTCGTGTTTTCGTTAAAATATTCATTGACAGTATATCTACGCCGCTATGGGACCACTGAATAGCGTTGACTTTAATTTGCCGGAACAGCAACGTCCGCTCTTCTATCAGGATGTCTATGATTTGGGCTATGATGCAATATCAAAGTGCGTGTGATGCTATGCTAATTTATGCCAACTAATAACTAGACAGCTATCTTATAATTACAGAACCGAATATACCGACTATGGTATTGTCAGTGAATATCTCTATGGACGTGTCTTATCGCAGATTGTAAATACCGCTAATAGCAAATATGCTTTAAGCTCGTTGATAAATTGGGGGCCCGAAATGGGATTTATGGATCATAGGGATGCTTTAGTTTTTGTAAATGATTACGAATCAGATGCTGAGCCAGAACAAGTAGTGCAAAGTGCAATCGATGTCAGTGCAAATTATTTATTGGCAATGCTTTTCATGTTGGCACATCCATATGGACACCTAAAGCGCATTACTAGCAATGATATGCCAAAAGATATAAAGGATAGCAATGACTACGTGCACCGCATGCCAGAGTTGGTACAGCTGTTACAGCTGACACGAAATCTCTCCGGCGATGTTGACGGTAGCATGGAAGGCTTTCAGCTGCGAGGCAAACAATTATCCTTCTGCCGCGGCAAATCCATTTTTGTGGCATTCAATTTCGACAATGAGCAAAATATGCCAACGGAACACTGGACAAAGGTGCAGACTTGTTTTAATGTGTCAGGAATTTATTGTGATGTTATTAGTGGTGGTATTGCGGCAGATGGACACAGTTGTCGTGGGTTGGCGGTCCATGTGTGGAATAATCTTGGTTATGCAAAGATAGGAATGCGCGCGAAGAGTATGCTAGCGATATCGGCTAACATAAAACTGAGAAATCAGGTTGGGCAGTTTAAGAATTCGTGGTACGAAAAGAACAGTGGAAGTGGAGCGAAGCAGGAGGAGGCACACGAGAAGGAAAATAGATTTAGCGAAGAATTAGAAGCATTGGAAATGGAGCAAGATGTGCAAGATAATGAGAGCGAAGTTATTGCTGCTAAAAGTAATGAGCAGCATTTGTCGTGGGAGCATGAACGAAGCGGCAGTGGAACGGAAGCAGTGAAAGAGAGTGAAAGAAAAGTTGATTGGAATAGTGATGAACAACGTTTAATGTGGGAAATGGCACGGAATGTCAGTGGAACAGAAGTTGCGAAGGAGAGTGAGAGAAAAGTAGATTGGAATAGTGATGAGCAGCGTTTATCATGGGAACAGGAACGGAGTGGCAGTGGAACGGAAGAAGCGGATGAAAGTGTAGGAAATATAGATTGGAATACTGATGAGCAGCGTTTAACGAGCGAACAGGAACGGAGTGGCAGTGGAAAGGAAGAAGCGGAAGCAAGTGGAAGAAAAGTAGATTGGAATAGTAATGAACAGCATTTATCGAGGAAGCAGCAACAGAAAGAAAGCGGAAAAAGCGTAAATTCAAATACTGATGAGCAGCGTTTAAGGAGGGAACAGCAACGGAGTGGCCGTGGAACGGAAGAATCTGAAGCAAGTCGAAGAAAAATAGATTGGAATAGTGATGAGCAACGCTTATCGTGGGAGCAGGAGCGGAGTGGCAGTATTACGGAAGTATCGCAGGAGAGTGAGATTAAAGTAAATTTGAATACAGACGAGTTGCGTCTTCCGTGGCAGGACGAACCGAGTGTCAGTGGAACAGAAGTAGCGAAAGAAAGTGGCAGCAAAATAGATTGGAATAGTGATGAGAAACGTTTATCGTGGGAGCAGGAATGGAGCGTCAGTGGAACAATAGAAACGAAGGAGAGTGTAAGTAAAGTAGATGAAAATAGTGATGAGCAACATATATCGTGGAAGCAGCAACGAGGTGCCAGTGAAATATATATTAGTAAGACCAAAGAAGCTCTAAATAGTGATGTCATGCCTATGTCATGGGATCACGAACGACAAGCCAGTGAGCAGGAAATAGAAGAGATGCAACAGCTGTTGAAGGAAAAATTTGATAGAAATGAAGCAGAGAAGAAAGATAGTAAGGAGCTACAAGCGCAATGGGATGAAGCACGGGAAGAACGTGAAATCGAGCTAAACGAAGAGCTACGCGAAGATCAAGACTTGGCATATATGGCACATATAGCTGACACTCTACTGGTGCCACCTAATTTGAGCAACCTCACTTTAGTCGATTCAGAAAACTATGCGCGTTTCATGGTTCACGCCAGCTCAGATGATGCGGATGGTTTCGATGTAGATCAATATAATATACGAGAAACACCGTTGCCGTTTACATTTAATTAATTTTGAAACAACAAAAAAAAAAGACAATAAATAAAATAAAATCAGTTGAGGTGTTCACAAGGTCTTGCAATAATGCAGAAGTGCACAAACGGCGTTGCCAGCACATTTGTGAGCAATAAAGTGGTGCAAATCGGCGCTGTCAGCTGTTTTTGAGGCTTTGGTTTAACTGTCATTTTCATTTTCTTCTATGTGAAATAACAGCTCTTCCGTCATAGTGTTACCACAAGAAAGATACTAAATGAAAAAAAAAAGTACAAAATTCGTTAAATGTTCGTGACTTTTTGCAGCAATGTTTTTGCACCGATATATAAAAATTATTTGGTCAAGGTTTGTAGTAAAAATGGATGTTGTTTCATTTTTGCACTGTTTCAAGTCCTAAATTATAAAATATTTTCCTTCGTTAAAAACAAATGTTCCAAATCTGAGCGCGATTTGGATTTTACATGCGTGTTTCTGTTAATCGTTTTTAAGCCGTGCTGAGGTCTTCCAATCCGAATAAATTGTTCAGATTTCATTTCACTCTTCACTTTCACAAGACTTTATTCGGATTCGAAAACAGGAGCACGGGGGTATATCTCAAATATTTAAGGCATGTTTTTCAATGTCCAGTTAAAATTTAACTGTCTGTTATTCTGCTGGTTAACATAATTGTACCCTGTCGTGGAGGAGAAGGGTATACTATTACTTAAGTTTGTGCAAATATATGTAAGAACAACAAAATTTTTTTTTACTATAATTTTCAATTATTTAAAATTTTGAACACTGCATTGTTAAGAGTGCAGTGTATTTAGTAGTCATGAACATACGTTTGCTCTATTATTACTTGTTTATGTTTAAAAACTAAAAATAATTATATGCATTCGAGTATGAACTGTGATAGGGTATTTCGAAGTCGACTTCAAGAGTCTTTCTTGTTCTGCCTTGTACCCATAGGGTAATAGGGTACACAAAGTTTGTGCAAATGTATGTAACAGGCAGAAGGAGGCGTGGCAGGCCCTATAAAGATATATATTCTTGATCAGTAGCGGAAGGCGACCCGATTTAGACGTGTCCGTCTGACTGTCTCTACGTCCATCCATCCATCCATCCGACCGTTTGTTTGAACGAACAGATCTCGGATACTATAAGAGATGGAGACTTCAAATTTGTATATGTAGACTCTTTTTCCAACTCATATAAGTAAATGAACATGCAAAACCCTCTTTAAAGGGTTTTGCATACAAATCCCATACAAACCTGGTACACATTTTTAAGTTCCTATATAGAATTTTCTTTGGTTTTGTTGTTTATTACGCTAGATAAGCACAATTTTTTGTATCTTACGTAAATCTTAATAAAATATTTCGCATAAGTCGATATTGGGCCCTACAACACGGGGTAGCTCCCATACAAACTTGCCGTTAATTTTTAAGTTTTTGTATGACACTTTTTTATTTTTGTACTTAAATACCAAATTTGATGTATCTTGTCAATCCTTACAAAATATTCCATCTACGCCCAGATCGGAAAACTTAAAGGGGTGGCCCCATGCAAACTTGCCCTTTTTTTTGGGTTTTTGGATGAAAATTTTGTTATTGTTATTTTAATTTATGTCGAATCATGGCTCTAAAGCACGCGGTAACGTTCTCGCCTGCCTCATTTTAAAGAAGTAAGAATCAATAAATTCGCGGCCCATAAAACGCACCAAATGGTGATTTTTTGTGTGGATATAACGGTACTTCGAGAAGCTCTTGTAAAATTTCCTCACTCCAAATAAAGAAACTTAGCTTATTGAGGTATAATTGAGCCTTATCACTGAACAAAATATTGCGATATAAGAGTGAGTTGAATTAGAAGTGATTTTTAGTGCATTGACCACGCACGCACGTTGGTCACTCGGGTTTAATTTTTGTAAGAATGATTAGGCCGTATGCCGAGACCTTTAAGTAAAATTTTTCATAAAATGAATGTCCATAGCTCCAGTTGCTGCGCGATGACGAATCGAATCATTTGGGTCTTCCTCAATACTTCGCTCTACAGCAGAAATTGTTATCATTATTGAGTAACGATCCATGTTTAATCGAATTAGTCGCTCGGATGGACGATTATGTTGACCATAAAATGCACATACCGCACGGTAACATTCCCGAACTGTACCACGATTTTCGAAATAAATTTGCAGAATTGGCAAACGTTGTTCTTGCGTTGGTCTATGCATGATAAAATGCCAAACCAAACTGAACACAACTGAGTAGAGCGATGATAGATCTATCCAATTTGTGACAGTTTAATCCATCTCGGAAAATGGAAGCTATAAAAACACCCTATCTAACTTAGCGCATAGAATCAAAATAAATAAAGTTACAAAATAAATATAAAGCACCATTTTTTGTGCATTCGTCAGTTGATTAATTTGTTCAAGCGTAGTTCTAACAATCTTAGATATCGTTTATGAAGAATTCTGTATGTTATTATTGAACGAGTACGTAGTAGCTCCATAGGCGCCACCATCACTGTAGGAATTCAATTACTTCCGGTTGCCATTGCACTTCCGCTGGCAGCCATTCTGCAGCTAGCCAGCTCACCATTCAGCTATTCAGTAGGGCAGCCAGCAGTCAAGAGTTCATATGGCTACCTTTTCTTTTCAATTCATTTGAATCGAATCGTTCAGTTTCTATGACGCTTTCCGTAAAATTGGCATCCGATGCAGCACTTTGGTTTGGCCTTAAACGCGTCTTGCATATAATTTCAATGCACAAATGCTCACCAGTTTCTTTTCTTCTTTTGCTTGATGCAGTTTAACGCTCTCAGGTGGCGTAATTGAAAAACATTTATACTACCTTTGCCATAAAAATGGCATTTAGTATAAAATTCCATACATAGTTGACTCGAAGCTGAGTGAAATTGATTTTCTTTAATGAATGCCAAGAAGCTGTGCGAATGCCGAGAATCTCTGTTTAGAACGCTGTTACTGCAATGCTTTTTTATAGTCTACTCAAGTTATATAATATGTTTGTTACATAGTTACATACTGCACGCTTCATATTGTATGTCTGCATATAAACATATACTTTCCATAAGATCTATTAACCATATATTAGATAACTATCTACTTCGAATAAAGATTTTACTATCGCATTAAGTACGATCGATTGTTAAAAGTTAGATTCTGGTAATATCATCGGATCATACTTTGTTAGCCAGCACGCTAGACAGGTGAGGAGTCGAGCCCTTTACGGATATAAGTGTACAATTTATAGAATATGATCAATTACACTAGCCAACAGCCAAAATGTGCATTCGATGGCATACATTTTTCTTGTAGGTTTCTGTCTGCTGAACTCGAAACCAGTTTTAAACATATTTTCAATAGGCTTTGATTTTTGCCTCCCAATTTTGCTTTCCAAAAGCTACATTACAAAGTATGCTAATTAATTTTAGAGGCAAGTCAATGCTTACTACGGGGTGTACTCAAAAAAAAAAAAAGAGAAGGAACTTTTCTAATTTCGTTGTCTGCGTACATTTCATTTTAGATTTTTTTTTTATGTTGGTATACATGTTCTCAAAAAAAAAAAAAAAATTGACATGATCATCATTTGCTATCGAAAAAATAGATCAGAAAATCTACATATATTTTATTTTGTTTGAAAAATAATTTTAAGTGCTCTAACGAACTCAATTTGGCGAGCCTACTTTGAGCAAACAAAATGTTTATAAGTGGTACAAGCTCTTCACAGAAGGCCGAGAAGATGCTAATTGCGCTCTAGAGGTCTCAGCACGTCAATAACCGATGAAAACGTTGAAGTAGTGAAGAAAATTTGTGATGGAGAATCGTTGCATCACTATTAGAGAAGTTGATGAAGTTGACGTAGAAACCAAAGCCAAATGATCCCAATGGAAGCGGCCAGAAGAGCCAAGACCGCCAAGTTCGCTCAAATGTAATGGTTTTACAAAGGCAAGGTGCATCGTGACTTCTTGAGTTTTTGCCGTAAAATTAAGGAATATTATGTTGAAGTTAGCACCGCCGTTCTTTGAAGCAATACGAAGAAAACGCCCGTATTTTTGCCAAGGATTTTGCATCACGAGAATGAACCTGCCACCGTAATCATGCCTTTGCCACCGTATGCAACGGAGTTGACCCCCTGCGACTTTTTTCTGTTCCCAAAAACTGAAAACACCCATGAATGGAAAGCGTTTTACCACGATTGAGAAGATGAAGACCGCATCGCCAGAACAGCTCAAGGTCATACCAAATACCTAATATGAGAATTTCTTCGAGGATTGATAAAAGCTCTGGCACAAGTGTATTATATCTGAGAAGGATTAGTTTGAGTGGGAAAACATAAATATTTTATTTATTTACTGCAACTACATTAAATAAAACAGTTGTTTAAGCATAATATTTTATAGCTAAGTACTTATATAACTAATAATGGAAAGCTACGCTCACTCAGACTCGTTTTAGATCACCCGTTGGCTGTTCGCCAAGTTTTTCCTCAACATACAGCCAAGGAAGTGGCCCAAGCAACTGTTATTACAAATAAAAAGATTAAAAAAAAAAGAAAATATGAAATTTTTATGCAGTTCAAAGTAGAATCGAAAGAAAATAGATGAAATAGATGAATTTATTGAAAAAAAAAACATGGTTAGCTGATGGATCTTACATAAGAGAATAATCGACCGTTGATCAAATCACTCTAGGTAAATTAAAATCACCCATGATAATCTGTGTCGCGAAATAGGGTGGCTATATGCGAAAGTGCTGACGCGTGGAGTGAGTGAGTGCTCATTTCCGAAGAAGATGGAATATATGAGGACGTAATGTATGTGTTAAAATCACATAGTAATATTTTAACATATAAAAATTCAATAGCCTTGTCGGATATATCAATTTCTTTAGCCATCAGATATCAATCAGATCATATCTGATGGCTAAAGAAATTGAAATATCCGACAAGGCTATGGAATTAGGACACCGTCACAAGAACGACTGGAACGATCTTTCCTTAATGTAACAAAATTGACACAGAATAATTCAGAACCCAGAATATGTGGTTGAATATTTTGTGCTAGTTTTGTGTTAATTTTTGCTATTTTTTTATAATTAGCTCTATTTAAAAATTAGTGATCGACTCTAAATCACTGAAAAAGCTTGGTCTGCTAGTTTTAGAAAAAAGTTAACAGACCAACATTGAAATATGACGAAAAACGCAGATGTTGAAATGCAATTTTATAAAACTTTTGTAGTTTTGCCCTCTAATTAAGATTTTTTTGATTGTAACTAAATAAAAACAAGAAAAAACGTTAACTTCGGTTGAACCGAAGCTTTAATACCATTCACAGGAAATTTTAATTAGTATTGTAAAACATAAAAGTGATGGTTTAAATAGGGGCTACCCCAAACAGTGGGCGGGCCGCGCCCATTAGTCTATGTATGTTAAGCGGTTGTCTATAAAATGACACCACAATGCATTGTAACCTAATATAGCCTATAATAAAGAAGTTTTGATACAAAAAATCAAAAGTCGAAAGTAGGTTTGTATGGCGGCTTTCCCAAATAGTGGGCCATTCCCACCCATTAATATATATGTCAAGCATACGTTGACTAGAAGTTACCATATAAATTATTAAGTTGATATTGACTACAATAAAAAAGTTTCTCTTACAAAAAGCCAAAAGTGGGCGCTGGGTTTGTATGGGGGCTACCCCAAAAAGTGGGCGGGGTGGGCCAATCTTGACATTCTTTTAAACTGCAATAAAAAGAAGTGTATGTGAAAAAATTCAACTGGATAGCATTAATATTGGTCCCCAAAAAATTCGCAACAACATACAGACGGACAGACAGACTGACAGACGGATATTGCTAGATCGACTCGTCTTGTAGAGCTCCTTTAATGCGCTACAAACTTTCGGACAAACTGATAATACCATTTCACACTATGTGTGAATGGTATAATGAAACGGATTGGTGTACAAAACAAAAAACTAAAGTTAGCAAGCCGTTCTATTATTTAGAGTCCAGCAGAATTTTTTTCTAAAGTTAGTAGACCAAACTGTTTCAGGGATGGAGAGTCGTGCATAACATTTTTGAATAGAGCACAAAATCATTACAAAACTAGCACAAAATATTCACATTTACAAACATTTGGTTTACTTTGGTCTGCTAAATTTATTGACACGCAAAATAAGGATCTTTAAGTTTAACTAAGTTTTGTTTTTCTTTTTTCACGTAAAGAAAAGAACATGTACGAAGAAAATAAAATATCGAACAGAAGAACATAAGATATGTTCCACAGTTCTGATTCAAAAATAGTTTTTCTTTATTATCATACAAAAGAAACATTGTATATATTTGATGTAGACATTTGACTTGACGGAGCTCTAATAGGAAAATTCTAAAGGGATGATGTCATATGATGTAGGTCCGAAGCGTGAAATTAACTGTGCACCGAATTGTTATCGTAATAATGTCATGATTTCTCGGACTGCATGGCCAAATATCAGCGAGATTCAATTCTATTTCAGGCAGAAAATAGACCGTTATCATGGCTTTACGGATACGTTGCGGCCGGCATAATTTTTGAAGAAATATCAACCAATGATTCCACCAGCCCATAAACCACATCAAACCGTTGTTTCGTCTGGATATAATATCAGCTCTTGAATCTCTTGTACAGCCAAATATGGCAATTTTGATGGTTGACGCCATCAAGCCAGAAATGGCCCTCTTCGCTGGACAACATTTTGATGGAAAACAGTGGATATTCTTCAAGTTTTTGAAGAGTCGAAAGACTTAAATATGATGATGCCAAACAAACATGATGATTGCCCGATAAAATTCAATTTCTTTTATTTTTGTATTTATTTTGAGAAAAAGTACCTCTAAAAGAATTACCCTTTACAAAACGTATAGCTACCTACATATTGTAGTTCAATGGATTTAATTGAATTTATGAATCGATAAAAAAGTTTTTGTCATTGACATTGCGGAGACTATTAAAGATAAGGCATTCAATCTTGGACTTTTAGATTTTATTCATATGTAAGCAGATCAAGAATTTTTTTTTATTGGATGCCAAGCCCACGCCTAGACCTGTGACGAACTCTTGGTATGATGAGGAGTGTTGTCAATATACTGCAGAGAAAGACGCCACTTACAGAAAAAACACTGCAGTCCGGATTAACGGATAGCGATATCGTGAGAAACGGAAAGAAGCAAAATTCCTTTTCAGACGCAAAAAAAAAAAACAAAAATGTTATCAATGGGTCAAGCGTCTGACTGAAGATTTTAAGTCCGCAGTATCGTTTTGCAATGACGACAATTGAAGTCTGGTTACAGATGCACAGAAAACAATGAGACTATGTATGTTTATAAAGTCACTTCTCTAACGTACTTGGATGAAATTAATGGAACAATGCCGCCGCTAGAGAAGTATTTCTAGAATCAATAATTGATGATTTCTTTTTTGTAGAACCACCGAACTATAACGAGGTCGACTCACAAATTTAAAAGTTGAGGAATATCAAAGCACCATTCTGCGATAAGTTACTCAAGACCGGTGCAAGATATGTTCCGATGAATGCATACCCAATGATTGGAACTCATTCTCTGTCCTAGCTTAAAGAAAGGAGAGCACACTATCTGCGCGAACTACGGCAGAATAAACAAATCTCCTATTACAATTGCCCCGCCTACTGTGTAAAGGGCTGAAGCCATACAGGGATGCACTGATAGACCAGTAGTGGTGTGGCTTCAGACCAAAGAGGTCGATCAGTAACCAAATTTTTACTTTAGGACAAATCCTGGAGAAGAGCCGTGAGTACAACAATGACACACATCACCTCTTTTTCTATTTTAAGGGCGCTTTTGACACGACGATAAGAACGAAGTTCTTCAACGCCTTATCTGAACTTGGTATCTCAGCAAAAATTGTTCGTCTTTGCATGATAACGCTATAACACACACAAAGAGTCTTCAGAGTATTTTTTGTTTAATTTCACAGTTTTGGAAGTTATAAAAAATATATGAAGTGTATTAAATGTACAATGTGACCGCTATAAACACTTGCTCGCTGCTGTTGTTGACCTTTTCTTAGGTCTATTGCTGTTCTTTGTTGTAATAGTTGCTCAGGTGTTCGCATACAATTTAACGAAGATTTATAATCTAAATTTAATCGAAAACTACAGATTGACTTTTTATGTGTACCACCTAGATTGCTTAGTGTGTTTAATTTCCGGAAAAAGAGATTTCAAATGATGCTATTAAACATTTACCTACTGAAATTGTATTGGATATCAAACAAATATATAAACTTATATTCACGCTTGTCTATTGTATTTACTTCCCAAACGATAGCTGTGTATAGCAGAGATTTTTATCATTTAAAGGAACATACGATATATAAAAACAGCTTGCTCTTTGTAATAAAGTCAACCATAGAAGATAACTTGTTTGCATTAACAATTTAAACGGATTCTCTCTTGGAGGATTTGTTGGATAGTAGAGCAGAAATAAATGATTCAGCCTATATAAAGTAAGTATATAAAATGTAAAAGTGCATTAAGCCATGCCTGCTTATTTTTTCCGTCTGTATACAGAAAATAAAAAGCCATACTAAAAATATATATAGATATATCAAAGCACTTACTTAGAAGAAGTATTTCAGCTTTCTACTGATGTGCAATCTGCTACCTGGAACAGGAGTCCAGCATTTAGTTTCATATAAAAAGCTCATAAGTATAAAATTTTTGAAATAAGCATAAAAATTTAGTTCTAAGAACAAATCTTTACTGAAGACAAATACCAAAATCTCAGAATGTCAAATAAGACTTCCTTAATTTATATATGCCGTGGGCCACAAAGTGAAGATATAGCAGGCATTTTTTTTTTAAAAATTGCAAGTTTCTCTTAAATTGCTTTATTATAATAGAAAAATCGTATAACATATTCTGAACTACATATCTTTTGTGGCCCACTGTACATATATCAGCTCATAACTTTGAGCCGATTTAAAAAAATCGATTCACAGTCGTATTGGTTGCTTCTAACTCGATATATAGTGGATCTAGCTACTTAAACAAAATAATACAAAATAAAATACGACATCGAATATACATTTTGGCTATAAACTAATGTTGTTTTCCTAGGTTTGGACGATTCTTTTTTCATTTTTTCAACGTCCGCTCAAGAGGATGTTGAGGCACCACCAAGCCTTTATAATAGCTCAACAGACTTGGATTGCTTTCATCAAATGCTAAGTATGACTGTATTGTTAAATAACGATATACTAGAAGAAGTATTTCAGCTTACTACTGATGTGCAATCTGCCCCCCAGAAGTATTTTACAGCACGAAAAAGGTGGCGGCAAACAATCGCACCATCTGACAAAATCGCATTAAACCGATTAAAAAGCTATCCAATTCGTGACGAATCAAACTAATGGGCAAGAAGTGATACCCAAAATATAAAGATATTTATGATTTTTGGATTTTTGGATTTTTGGATATTGGACACTGATATTTTATCCCAGAACGTAACTAGAATCTGAACTGTATTTTTGAGATTGAAGTTTTTTAGTTTGAGCTCCAAATTTATACCCTTCTCGCCAAGCAATTGGGTGAGCAGTTATTTTTTATAATTTAATTTAACCAAGTTGATAACGCTTTGATCTAACGGTTCAATAAGCGCAGTGCACTTGGGTGGTAGATTCATTGCTCACTTTCACTTTTTCACTTTTACTCACTTTTTAGTTTCTCAACTGGGTGACTCGTCGCGTTATCCAAAAGCAAAATTGCTTTTGAAGCCAAAAATTCTCGGACCTAAAAAATTGTTACTTATGCACAACTTACTTTTACTAATTGGTGAAAATTAACTTACATGGGGAACAAATTCGCGATGGAACCAGTTCTTGAATATAAATGATGGCATCCAGGCGTTATTACTGGACTTGTATATTACAGAATTATTGTAAAAGCATTTAAAGACGCGTGGGTTTTTCGATTTCGACCATTTGAGTTTGTCTGTGCCATTCGCATTTGAACAGCGAAAAAAAGTTATTCGCTCTTTACATATTTTTCTTCCGGAAGACGTTTTCTCATTACATGTGCCATGAGTGTGATTTGGAAGCATCCTATAATGTAAACCGGATTCCTCGGCATTGTAGATTTGGTGAAGAGTCAATCCATGCTCATGAACGTAATCCTTAAACTCTTTCACAAATGGATCAGATGGATAAGATGAGGTTTCGAAGACAATTTCTCGCCCGTAATTTTTAAAAATCCAATTCCATGTCGACGCTTAAATTTCTTCAACCATCCTTCACTGGCATTGAAACCTGAATTGGTTTGATAAATTTTGGAATACAATTGACTGGCTTTTGATCGTAAAATCTCTGCTGATATTTTAACATTTTTTTCCCTTTGTTCTACAAACCATTTATACAGCATTTTTTCCATTCTTGGGTACTCAGCTTTCTTTAAGGTGCAACGTTTGCCAGGGCCACTTTCTGTTGTACGTACGAAGACCGAAGACTTATGCAACTTGTAATTCACGCAAATTGAATTTATGGAAACTCCACTTTTAAATTTTTTTAAAATCTCTAAATCGTTGGCTTTAAATACGTTCAACTTTTCCCATATTAGGAGATGTATTTACACAGCAAATGACACGAATAAACTGACAAAATTGAAGATCAAAATCAATCAAAAAGTTTAATATACCAAAAGCCGGGGATTTCCCTTTTTATGGTTATAGACATTGTAAACAAATTTAAAAAAACAGATAAAAGTCGCGAAAATAGAACCCCGTTTTTCGTAAACTATCGCGATTATAGAACCCGCAATGTTAAAAATTAAGCCGTCGCGATAATGGGTAGTTGCGAATACCGAGCTTGCACTGCATATTGAAAGACGCCTTTCCATACTTTCAGAGCATTTTTGAATCTCTGCAGTGGATTTGTCAACATGAGAATGCACCAATACATACGAGTACAGCCTGGGTTGTTAAAACGTACATATATAGGGAGCCCCTACTCACCGGAATTCAATATTATCGAAAATGTTTAGGGATGGTTGATGTGTCAAGAATATTTCAGAACAACAGTATTCTTGTATACCCGAACTAACTAACGAAAACATTCTATGGAACTTTTAGTGAGCTAAATCGCTGCTTTAAATATCCTTTACTATAAAGCATATTTAACATAGTGTTAAATTTTACATAGTGTTAACAGCATTTTGAACATCGAACACTGTTTGAGCCGTTCTCTTCGAACGTTCGAACATGCTGCAATACAAGTAATGTATTGCATACATGTTCGAACATTCAAGAACATAATGCTTGTATAACAGAACAGCTGATTTGTAATGCAATGGATAACATAACATAAATGAATATAACATAACTTGCTCTTGAATTAATTGTTTAAAGAGAGAGCCTTCGGTTTTAACATTTTTCGTGCTTTTAGGAAAAATGTTAAATGTTATGTTTAACATTATGTTATTTTCATGTTCAATTTCAATTCAAATTCGGTTTCATGTTAATTTTAAACATGCACA